>PVJH01019700.1:0-42206 GCA_004026705.1 Nesogale talazaci
TCTTTTAGTTTAAACTTCCTCCTCCCTAAAATGTACTCAGAAACCTTTGTAGTTGAGATCACCTCCTCAGCCAGACCCTCTTTTACTCCCCCCTCCCCTTTCATCCTATAAGAGCTGTAAGTTTTGTATGCTCGGGGCTGCAGTCCAAATAAAGGCTGTAGCCCAGATTCGAATCTGTCTGTTATATGTTATCTGTTATCTGTTATATATTATAATAAACTGTCTTTTGTTCTGCAGAACTTGGGTTGGTGATCTTATTTGGGCTCTCAAACTGTAACAGAACCTTTTGGTGAGAAAGGTCCTTCTTTGTTAAAGCCATGTTTGGGGTGAATTCTAAGGCCTTCTGGCCCCTTGGAGAGCTTGCCCCAATTTTATCCTCCCAGCAGATGTGTCTGGGCTCTGATACCAGCCCCACTACGGCAGCCACAGCGCCCTCCACTCTTAAGCAGTCCCCCAGGACTCACGGCTTTTTCCTGATACTCCTGCCTCTGGGCCTGGAACCATCTCTGGCAGCTGATCTGGGAACATTCCTTCACTGGCCTGGGGCCTGGGCTGGGTCCCCTCCCCAGCAGGTCTTGCTCCAGATGTGGTCTGACAGCAGCTTCTCTGAGGCCTCCATCTGCGATGTGTCATTCTCTTGACATGCGGCCGCTGTCTCACCCCAGGTGGGTCTGACTGTGAGAACAATCTTCCCATCTCTGATGGTGGGAACCAGCTTCTAGTTTTCTTGAGCTGAAATCTGTTTCCTTGGTAATTCCTCCTGCTACTCCAGTGTTACCTCCAGGGCCACATGCCACCAGTCTGCTCACTTTCCCCCTGCAACTTCTTCCCCTTGACTCCTCGTCCCTGGTTGTCTCTGAGTTTCTCCAGCTGCTAGACCCATCACTTCTCTGTTTCCTCACCTGTAAAAAGGAGAGAGGAGTCTCTACCGGGCAGAGTTATTGAAAAAGACACACGAAAAGCCTAGCTCAGACTTTGAGTTGAAGATGGTAAATTCGTGGAGAGACATCCAGCGCAGGGCTTATACTTCTGCTTTCCTGAACATTCCTGGCAAGAAACAAAAACACAAAATGGGAGGGGGGCAAGGATTCCTACAGGAGTGGAGACCAGAGATTTTAAACATATATTTGGAAGTTGAATCAAATAACACTTATGGGCGAATAGGAACAAAGGAGTCCACAGCTGAGACCCTGAAGCAGAAGAGGGAGGGGGAGGGTGTTTGTGGGAAGGGCATCAGGGTGGAGCACAGAAGAGCAGGTGTGGCAGAACCCAGGGGGTGGCTGGTTGAATGGCAGCCTGGATGGATTAGTCTTCAACTCCCCTTTGCAGCCCCACCCTTCACCCTCTAGGCTGAAACTGAGAAGACGGGGAGCTGAGTAACCGGCTTGAAGAGACCAAGGGAAGTCAGGTTTGCTGAGTCTCCACACTGCAGAAGGAGCCAGCCAGGTCCTGGGCACATTGAACCCGACAGTTAAGAACCCATTCAAGCACACAGGATCAGTCGGCACAAAGAACTAGAGAAAGCTCATAAAAGACAACAACCCGGCTGAGTCCCGGTGGCGTCGTGGTTGTGCGCGGGACTGCGGCCCACTGGGAGGGAGGTTGCATTCCAGCAGTGGAGCTGGGCCTCCTACTCCCACCACCGGAGAGCAGTGATGCCCCAAAAAACAAAACAAACAAAACAAAAAAAGACAACAACCAACAGCTTAAACTCAAATTCATCAGTTTCAGAAAATTCCACCACTCAGCCAATAAGAATAGGATATTATCATAAAGGGAGAGAGAGAGAGGGAGTATCCTTATAGATGAAAATAGGATGGACAAATTTACAAGTGAATAAAAAGATTGGGAAAAGATGGAGAACACCCCTCGAAGAGGTATGTGTAGGGGAATGTTCACATGTGTACACACAAAGGTCGCACTAACCGCAATGGCCCAAAGGTGGAAACAGCCCACGTAGTCCACCACAGAAAGAAGGATAAGCACAAAGTAGTGGATCCACACAGTGGGAGACCGTTCAACCATAAAGAGACATGAAGTGGCGGAGCCCCGGTGGCGTAGTGGTTGTGCGCGGGACTGTGGCCCACTGGGATGGAGGTTCAATTCCCGCTCCCAGGAGCAAAGGCTGGGCCTCCTACTCCCACCACCAGGGCAGTGATGCCTTAAAAAAAAAAAAAAAGAGACATGAAGTTCCGACGAATACCACAACATGAAACAGCCTTGACAGCATTCTACCAAGTGAAGTAAGTCAGAAACAAAAGTGACATGTATGGTCCCACTTATTTGACATACCTAGGAGTTGGCCAATAAATGTATATGAGTTTATGAAAAAGCTTATGCGTGGTTGCTGAGAGGTTGAGATGGAGCCGCAGGAAGAAGACAGAGCTCAGTTAGGGATGGAATGCAAATATATAGGTTTTATTGGAGGTAATGAAGGACTTTGGGAAGGGAAAGGACGGCAGAGAAAGAAACAGACAGACAGGAGCATCTTGAGCTCCTGGGTGGTTCTGAGGCCAAGAGTTAGGCCAGGGAAGCCGCACCCAGTATGGGGGTGGTAGGCCATATATAGGGTCTGAGCTACAAACATGTGGACTAAGAAAAGGAAGGGGAAGTTTCTTGTGCTGCGTTTGCAAGTCCTGGGGTGGGAGATGGATGACCTATGAGCAAATCATCCCATTTCATAGATGGGGGAGGCAGGGGTTACAAAGTTCAGCAAGCTGTTCATCTCCTTTTTGGGAGGCCGGCACAAAGGGGTGCAAGGGGCTGCTTGGTCCAGGGAGCTGCCTTGTCTGACCCCGGCCCATACAGTTACCAGAGGATTGTGGGGGTGGGGTGGGAATGAGTTATTGCTGAAGGAGTATTGAGTTTCTGGTGAGGAGCAATGATAGTGGTGATGGTTAACAGTACAACCTGGGAATAGAATGAACGCCACTGAATTCTACACTTTTAAATGGTTTCTTTCTTTTTTCTTTTTGCATCACTGCCCTTTGGTGGTCATGGGAGCCACCCAATACTGCTGCTGGAGAGCTGCCACTGGATTTGAACCGCCAAGCCCGTGGGCCGCAGTCCCACACTCAACCACTACGCCACCAGGACTCAGCCTTAAGAAACAGTTTCTCAAGACAAAGAGGGCCATACAAAAGGTGGGACAGAAGAAAAATAGACCTGAAAGACTGATTCAGGAAAATTAACAACCTTTAATTAAAAACTCCAGAGGAAGGGTGAAAAGGAGTCGAGAAGTAAGAAAGACTGGGGCTGAGCCCTGGTGGTGTAGTGGTTGTGCGGGGGACTGTGGCCCACTGGGATGGAGGTTCAATTCCAGCAGCTGCTCCATAGGAGCAAAGGCTGAATCTCCTATTCCCACCACTAGAGGGCAGTGATGCCCCAAAACAAAACAAAACAAAAAGAAAGACTGTCTCAGAACTGGGGGGGGGGGAAAGAAACAAACAATTTTCAGAATAAAAAAGCCCACCAAACAGCAAGGTGAATACAAAATATGCATAAATATTTGGACACATTCCAGATATTTCAGAATGCCAAAGAGAAAAGAAAGACCCCCAAAACTTCCAATGAAAAAAATAAAAGATTAGCTTACCTACAAACACATGAAAATTAGAATTGGTGTGAGTGGTTATAAAAGCAACATTGAATATTAGAAGACAATGGAATGGTATCTTCAAGATATTTTGAGAGTAAAAACTGACACTCAGCTGCCCTTGTTCTCCAGTGCTCCTGTCTCAGAAATACTACACGTGAATGGCTTCAAGAAACAGAGATGTGTTCTCTCCCAACGTAGGAGGCTAGAATACAAGCTATCTGCATCTAAGGTGTCCTCATAGACCAGGTACAGGGTAAATATTTCCATTATAAATGGGAGGACTTAGAAAGGAGCGATGACAGGCACCAGGCAAGTGCAGACCCAGCAAAACAATTTACATGCACTTCCAAGGCTCAAAAATCATCCTGCTGCCTGAGACCAGGTAGGCAGTGCCCCTCCAGACTGTGTGGGCCATGGTTTTTGGATGTTCCTTGGTGACCCCATGGTCTTTGACATACTATGGTGGCAACTCTGCTTCTTTTGTTTGGGCAGCCCCATTCTCTAGTCCAGCTGAGTGGCAACTCCACCCCCTTGGCAGTTCCCATTCTTCTGCTCCTTAGGCACGGCGGCCCCACTCTCTCAGTTTTGGTCAGCAGATCTGGCCCCAACTCCCTGGATCTCCTGAATGGCAATTTCAGACCTTAGAAATGAATTGGTGAAGAGAGTCATATTTTTGACATCTAGGAGGTCATGGCCCCACCCTTTGAGACCAAGCAGGACATGATTTAACCCTTCAAGACTTCAGAGATTGTGGCCTTACTCTTTGAGACTCAACCAGCTCTTCTGCCTGCATTCTGCGTGTCTCCAGCTACTGTTTTATATTTCCTTGGCATCCCAGACCTCTTGGGGCAGTCCAACCTCTGTCTGGCTCAACGAAATGTTGCAAAGCTCGTTACCCCGACCAATAAGTTCCCAGAAGTACCCTACTCTGCCAGTAATCATCAGCCTGCAGGTTCCCAGGTTACTTGCTCCATGGGTGGCAAACCTAGCTTTGCAGAAATTTCCCAGAGACACTCTGCTTCTTCTGGAAGCCTCCTGCTTGAAAGAACTCAGTTCTTCTCTTGCTCTGTGGGTTAGCTTCTGTGCCATCTGATGCTCGTACTTCTGCTGCTGCCATTTTTCTGCCAGTGCGTCTTGCTATATCTATGCTATTTCCAGGGTGACAATTCTTTTCACTAAGATTGCCTTTGATGTTCGTCCTTCCACCAACAATCTTTCAAGACAATCCAGGCATTTATCATTAGGCACCTTAAAACACTTTTGGCCTCTACTATCAGCCGATTTCAAAACTACTTCTATATTTTTAGAATCTGTTAATATGGGCCGTGGTTGGATGAGGCAGCCCCCTAGGATCAAGCAGCCCCTTGCACCCCTTTGTGCCGGCCTCCCAAGAAGAAGATGAACAACTTGCTGAACTTTGTAACCCCTCCCTCTAGCATCTCACCTGCTTCTCCCCTCCACCCCCCATCTCACATTCCGGGAAGCAAGTCTGTGAAAGGAGATGATTTGCTTATAGGTCAATTCCCACCCCAGGACTTACAGACACAGCACAAGAAACTTCCCCTTTCTTTTCTTAGTCCACATTCAGAACCTATATATGTCCTACCGCTCCAATACTGGGTGCGGCTTCCCTGGTCTAATTCAGCCTTGGAACCACCCAGGAGCTCAAGATGCTCCTGTCTTACCTGTCTGTTTCTTTCTCTGCTGTCCCTTCCCTTCCCAAAAGTCCTTCACTACCGCCAATAAAACCTATATATTTGCATTTCATCCCTAACTGAGCTGTCTTCTTCCTGCAGCTCTGCCTCAGCCTCTCACTGTTAAAGCATTGTGGGGGACAGAATGATTTCTCCCAAGTGGTCTCCCCCAAATATATGCCAAACTTAAGCTGCTTGCCACACTCGGCATGTGACTGTCCACTTGGAGGTCAACAGAAGTAGATCAGGAGTCATTATCCCAAAGGGTTATCAGCCATCTAGAGTAATCAGACTGTCCCAGTTAAGTAAGGCCCCTCCCTTCTGGTAAGGATAGTAGTAGATTACTTCCTTATAAGAGAGACAGGGAGGTCAAGCCCACCCAAGGATGATCAAGGTTGGGCCATCATCATGAATCTAGGATCTGCTGTTCTTGTCACATGCATACCCTTAGTCCCTCCACTTCCTATTACGTGCACACCCTAGCCCATCCCCTTCCTGTCACTGTACATCCCCTTCCTGTGACGGGTGGTTACATGTAATCACATGCCCACGAAGGAGATTTAAACCTTGGGTCCAGGTCTCCAGTCTCCCCCTGCTCCACTGTGTGTGGACCTGGCTGTTGAAATCATGGCCATCCAAGAGATGCGCATGCTACCATGAAATATGTCTGACTTCATCATTTAAATCTCTCTTCTATCTCTCATAATTTCTATGACTTTATGATAATCTTTATTTATCATAGATGTACAGGGGCTGAGCCCCGGTGGTGTTGTGGTTGTGCGCGGGACTGCGGCCCACTGGGATGGAAGTTCAATTCCAGCAGTGGCTCCACAGGAGCAAAGGCTGGGCCTCCTACTCCTACCACCAGAGGCCAGTGATGCCCCTCCCACACATAAAAAAACATAGATGTATAATTGTGTCTACCAGTCACATGATGATATGTTAGAGGCTGGTTCTCTAACAAAGCAGCACCACACTGTTGGGACCAAATTCTGTTACCTAGTACAATTGTAACATAAGTACCACAAGTGGTACTTTGTCTAACAAACAGAAATATATTCCCTCACAGTTTAGGATGATGGAAGTACAAAGTCATAGCATTGGGTACAGGGGAAAGGCTTTCTCACCTTGTTGGTTCTGGGGGAAGGTTGCTGCCATCCTTCGTCAGCTGTGGGAGCATTCCTAGGAGATCTCCATGTCTCCTGGCATCCATCTTTCCTGGGGTCTAGGAAGTGCTGAGCCCAGGGATCTAGGTCCAAAGGTGTGGTTCCCATTCGGCACTTTTATCTTGGTGATACTGTGGTTTTCTCTGCTCAATGTTCTTCTGTGAGTGCTGCATTTCACTTTAATCCTCTGAGAGTTGATTCGCTGATCACATCAGATCAAATCATGGAGGATGATTAAATCATTGCAGAATTTCCAAATCATTGAGAATCACACTCAGCCAAATCGGCACGTATTTTGGAAGGACATAAGTCAATGAATGATGCCTGCCAAACCACCAAGAATGAAAGAGAAAATAGATGCTTTTCTGACTTTTTAGAATTCCATAAATATTCTCTCATTTCATTCTTCTATTCAAAATTTGCTTGCAGATGCATTCCAGCAAAGTGAGCAGGAGTCCAAAATTGAGAATGATAGGGGTCTACAAAACAATAACATTTATCTAGGAAAGCAATGACAAGATAATAGCTGTTCAAAGGATCATTAAAGGAGCCAATGAACAGAAGTTAATTCAACAGAGAGCATGGATAAAAACTAGAGAACTTAGGGACAGAAGAAAGAAGACACAGATGCCTCGATACCCACACAAGGAGCTGGAACCCCCAATTCGAAAAGCCAAAAAATAAAGCCATGCCCCCCCCCCCCCAAAAAAAAGTCCTTCTATTAGGCAAACTGAAAGCTAGCTTGATTCTAAGCAACTGTCAGAGAGAATATCTCTTCTGGAAGTTTTTTCCTTCTTGAGGTCCAAGTTTAATGATAGAGGATGATAAAGCAGTCTCTGTAAATCTCGTGGAGCTGCAGCAAGTGGCATTTATGCAATCAGAACATTGTAAGACCTGCTTTCACTTTTTACAGCCAACTGATGAGAAAGCATAGAAGCCTTAATCATAGTTATGAAATGGACCAGTTGGATTGCTTTTAACTGCACAGTGACTTCCCTGCATGGGTGACTGCTGTGTCCAAGTAACCAGAAGGCCAGAAGTGGGTAGCCCAGGGTGGCAGCACTTGTTCAAGGATGCCACCAACTTCTGCAGGTAGCTCAAACTCACGAACACTACTGGAAACACAATTTAGACATAAAGGAAATCGGGGAACTGAATCTGCCACACTCATGGGAAGATACTTTCCTTTGAGAATCTGTGTATTCACCCAGTTATTCCAAACTTTAAGAATCTGACCCTTGACTCTACAGACTAGCCTAGGGGTTAAACCAATGGTTCTCAACCTGGGGATGGCGAGGGTCACTCGATTCACAATGGTAGCACAATTACAGTTATGAAGTAGCAACAAAAACAATTTTAGGGTGGGGTGGGTCATCACCACATGAGGAACTGTACGAAAGGGTCGCAGCATTAGGAAGGTTGAAAACCACTGGTCTGGACCCTAGGTTTCCAAACTTATGGGGTGTACTGCTCCCTTTTCTGAAAAAAATTACTCAGTGCCCCCTTGGCAATTAAATACATCTGTACTCTAGTCCATAGGTATCCGCTTTTGCAGCTCCCTGCATCACTCCAGTGTGCAGGGCAATATCACTCACTGGGGACATGTTGACCTATTACATTCATTTTTGGGGAATGGAGGGTGGGGGGTGAGTAGTGAAAAAGGTTCTGGTTAACTTACTTCATTTTTCTAGTTTTCCTTGAATTCTCTCTGCACAGTGAAGCAAGGTCATCTTTGACAGCAGGATTGGGACAATCCATTGGCATGCATTCACCTTTTGCGTTGAGGACAGAGGACAAGACATGGAGATGTGCTTCCCCAGGTCCCGAACAGTGTTATTTTGTTTTGTTTGGGGGGGGGCATCACTGCCCTCTGGTGGTGGGAGTAGGTGGCCCAGGCTTGCTCCTGAAGAGCTGTTGCTAGATTTGAACCTCTAACCCAGTGGGCCGCAGTCTTGCGCACAATCACTACACCACCGGGGCTCAGCCCCCCTGACCAGTGTTATTAATGAATATGGGGCATATGGTAAGGACGGCTTAATCAGACTGTGTTCACCACACCCCTCATGCCCAGTGACAGAGGCCTCTGAGTTGCTAATTAGTGTGTGTTTTTCAGATTTGTGACAGGTAAGTTCTTTAAAGCACAGTCCAGGGCAGGGTCTAAGGGCAGAATTGGATGCAGTCTTCTGTCTGCCCCATCTGTGTAACATAGACCAGAGCAGAGCCTTGGAGACAGGCAGACTAAGTTCAGGTCCTAGCTGCATGCCTTTGGGCAAGCCAATGTAACCTTGTGAGCCTCAGTGTCCTCGGTTGTAACTGGTGACTGTCACTTAAGCTGGTGTGAATTTGAGGATAAAAGGGTAAAGGTGGCATCTAGACTGTCAAGCTGGAGACCGCCAATGAGATCTCTGTGTGGGTGTGGCCTTCTCCTGAGAATTCTAGGAAATGTGGTCATTCCTTCTTGGAGGCAGAGACACTGTCTCTCTCAGTTCACTCCCTGGGAGACATTGCAGCTGACAAGACCCATGGCAGCATGCTGATAGACCCTGAGCCCTAGAAACGGAAAGAGCCCTGGGGAGACCCCTGCCAGCACTGAGATGCTTCTACCACCACTGGATACACAAGACTCTGCACCCACTGGCCTGTGATTGTCTTGGTGTCATTGTATGTGCTTCGTGAGTCTGAAGAGGACTTTATAGATTGCTGTCGGACATATGGGTTAATATTGTACTATGGACTTTATCTGGAATGGGCCGGAATGTTCCACGTTCAACCATCAATTGCTCTTGTTTATAAACCTCTCCCTTAAATAGATATGTGTCTGTGGATTTGTTTCTCCAGTCTACCCAGATTAACACATAGCTCTTCTACCCAAATACTGCTACTGAGGCTATACGCCATGGGAGCACGTAGCCTCATCTCTCTTCTACCGAGTGGCTGTTGGATTTGAACTGACATCCTTCTGGTTAGCAGGCCAGTGGTTACCTAACAGTGCCATCAGGGCTCCCTTTACTTGCCTACAAGGATGGGCAAAAGCAAAATTGGAGCACCAGGCTGTGGTTTGTTCCTTTCTCTTGCCATCTCGGTCGGTTCCACGCTGGGCAGGCATCAAAGCTCACCCGTACAATCCCTGCCCATACATCCTCCCATCTCTGAATAGAGCTGTCTTTGGCCCTCTGTAGGCCCAGGAGTGATCTATCCCCAGGGAGACTAGTCTAGAGAAGAGCTGACACTGAGGCCGGAGTTGGCTCTGGGGTCCTTGGTCCCCAAGCACCATCTAGCTGGGCATGAGAGGTGGGAGGGTTTGAGTTCTGGGTAGGCAGATGAGACGCTACCATGAGACGCTGAAGGCCAGTCCTCCCTTTCAAGAGTGGGAAGAACAAACTGAACTGTTCCGGGGAAGCTTTTCTACAGGTGCTTGGATGAGCTGGGACAGCATTTCTGTGAGTGCCGAGACCGAGCTTCCCGGGAGAGAGATCAATCTGCTCTGTCCCCTAGAGGATATAATCGCCACCATCGCGTCCTGTCCACAAGGTGCCCAGGAGCCCTGCAGGTACCGAGAGGGACTTGGCTCTTTCTCAGTGAAATTTACATGCCAGCTACCGAGGCTCTCATGATGAAGAAATTGACTTCTAGCCACGTCTTCCATCTGCAATCAATCTGGCACACGATCGAGATACACTGATCGTTTGGGGCCATTGACCTGCAGAAGTTGGGAACAAAGAGGAAGGGATAATAGTTGAGAAATATGACTTCGGGGTTCTAAAGGAAGCTGGAGATCCCACGCTAGCACGCTGCAAGGTTGACTTCTTCATTGCAGATGCCATTTTTCAACAACATCAATGTGTGTGACATGTACTTCACAGGGTTCCCAGGCATCAAACTGACTCCCTCTGTGGGCAGAGGCCATGAGAAGCTCAGTAGCAGCAGCCACATCAAGGTCAGGGCCTGCCTGTGGACAGACCATCGAGTGCTCACATCTATGTTCAGGTGGAAGTGGAAAAAAATGAAAACAAGTCCACAGATGGCCAAAAGATGACCTTGAACTTCAAGAACATCAAAAGAACAGATTGGATGTCTTGAACACTAGACAAAAGAAGTGACAAGTTTGGGATGACTTCAAGACCATCACCTATGAAGAAAGTGAAAGATTGGTAAAAAGACAGGAAAGAAAGAAAAGATCAAAGTGGCTGTCAGGAGAGACTCTGAAAGTTGCTCCTGATCATAAAGCAACTAAAACAAGTGAAAGAAATGATGAAATACAAGAGCTTGTGTTAGTCCCAGGAGACTAGAGAAGCAAATTCAAATTCTTATACTCACATGTGTATAAGAAAGAGCTCTATTTTTTTAAACAATCATTTTATTGGGGGCTCAGACAACTCTTTTTTTGGGGGGGAGGCATCACTACCCTCTGGTGGTCGTGGGAGCTACCCAGCCTTGCTCCCGGAGAGCTGCTGCTGGATTTGAACCGCCAAGCCAATGGGCTGCAGTCCCGCACTCAACCACTATGCCACTGGGGCTCAGACCCCACACAACTCTTATCACAATCAATACACACATCTATTGTATGCAAACCACATCTGTATATTTGTTGCCATCAACATTCTCAAGAAAGTGCTCTATTGATAAGAGCAATTATACATTGGGAAAGCCTCCCAACCCAGTCTACTTCATCTGTAAGACTGATATTAGCTCATATGACCAATGCCAGTCTACAAAGTCCTCTCCAGATTCACACAACCCATGCAATGTCGCCAAATGCAGGAAGACCACAGGCTAATGGGTGTGAAGCCTTGTGGATTCAGGGCGTTGTATGCATCTCAGTGCTGGCAGGGGTCCCCACGTGGCTCCTCGAGCTCAAGGCACTAGGGTAGCTCCGTGTGTCTTGTCAGCTGCAATGTCTCCCAGGGAGTCAGTGTGTGTCCTGCCTCCAGCGGGCTATCTATCTCCTTAGCATCTTCAAATGAGGTCATCAAGCTGGGACCTGATTGACAGACGAAACTCCACCCTTCGCTCTTAATCTTCTCAAATTCACAAAGGTAGCATAACTAACAGAGCTGAATAGAAAATGTCAAAGGTCAGCCCAAGAAGACAAGAGTAAAGCGTTATAGCGAGATGTGCAAAGACCCGGAGTTAGGACGTCCCCAAAAGAACATCTCTAGTGTATCGCAAACAAAGAGAACAGCAGGAAAAATCCAAGCCTGGAGTTGCAATGCTGAAAGATGTGGGAAAAATACTGAATGAGGTAGGAGATAACAAAAGGAAATGGAAAGACTACATAGAGTATGTGTTAGTCTGGGTAGACTAGAGAAATAAATCCACGGAAACTGGTAAGTATATAAGCAAGAGTCTTACATACAGGGCAAGTGTACATGAAGAAAACATCCCACCCCAGTGCTGTCCAAGACCATAAGTCCAGCATTAGCCCATCTGTCCAAGACCGATCTACAAAGTCCTCCCCAGGCTCACAAAAACACAGGCAATGATGCTGACTGCAGGAGGAAGGAGAATCAGTGAGCATGTCAGCATCTCAACACTGACAGGGGTCTCCATGCAGCTGCTCCAGCACCCAGGGCTGCATCAGGGCAAGTTCATGCGACTTTATCCTCAGGGCTGTGTCACGGGAAGTGAGCCTTGCCAGCTGAAGCAGGGAACTGGCTAAGGCAGCTTCACCCTGGTTCCACCATCAGAAAGCAAGAGACCCTAGAACTAGAAAGACGAGGTTCACTGAGTCATTTATCTCTCTGCCCTTCAATGAATCCCACATGTATTTACTGACCAGGTTGAAGCAATAAACTTGAATTATCTCAGTCCCTGTACCAAAAAAGAACTGGTCAACATTCAACCATTTCAAAAGGTGACGTATGATCAAGAGTCAATGGTACTGAAGAAGTCCAAGCTGCACTGACGGCATTAGCCCAAACCAAGAATTGATGGCTTATCAATGGAAATGTTTCAATGAGCTGATGAAGCACTGGAAACACTTACTTGCCTATGCCAAGAAACCTGGAAGACATATGATTGACACACTGGAAGAGATCGATATCTGTACCCCTTCCAAAGAATGATGGCCCAACAGAATGTGGAAATTATAGAATAATATCATTAACATCATACAAGTAAAGTTTTGCTGAACATCATTCAATAGCAGTTGCAACAGTACACTGACAGGGAGCTCCCTGAAAGTCAAGTCGGGTTCAGAAGAGGATGTTTAACGGGGGATATTGTTGATGATCTCAGAGGCATGTGTAGATACATCTCAAAGATTGTACTGAGACAGTTCAAAGTACAGAATACCAGAAAGATGTTTACATGTATCTCCTTGATGATGCCAAAGCATGGCATTGTGTAGATCATCAGCAAAGGATAGCACTGGGAAGAACGGGAATTCCAAAACACTTTATTGTACTCAGGGGGAACCTGAACACAGGTCAGGAAGCAGTGGTTAAAACTGAAGAATGTGGTTTCAAGTCAGGAAAGGTATGCATACATGTGACAGCCTTTTACCACACAAACTCAGGCTTATCTGATAATCTGGCAAAATGAACCCCATGAAGAAGAACGGGCATCTGGATCAAAGGAAATCTCAGTAACCACCTTCAGGATGGAGACGACACACATTTGCTTGGGAAAAGTGACTTGCACACTTGCTGATGAGCATCAAGGAACACAGCCTTCGATATGGATCACAACTTCATGTAAAGAAGACCCAGATCCTCACAAGTGGATTAATAGGTAGCATCGTGTGATACATGGAGAGGTTATCAAGGCTTCCCCCTTGCTCAGATCCACAAGCAAAGCACATAGAAGCAGTAGTCAAGAAATCAGAGGACAAACTGCCTTGGGTCAAGCTGCTTCCCAAGACCTTTTTCAAGGATGGAGTACAAGTTGTCACTTTGAGGAGGAAGGTGCTCATGATCCAGGCTATAGTATTTTCGATCACCTCTGATGCATGGGAATGTTGGATAGTGAATAAGAAATACCCGAGAAGAATCCATGTCTTTGAGATTATGGTGCTGGGAGAGCATGTTTAAAGGACCACGGATTGAGACAAAAACAAACAAATCTGTCTTGGAAAAGGTTCAGCCAGGGTACCCCTGGGAAGCGAAAATGGTGAGACTTGGACTCATGTCCTTTGGGCATGTTTTCAGGAGAGACCTATCTCTGGAGAAGGGCATTGAGATGGTCATCAGAAGAGGATGTAAAAGAGTGTAAAAGGCCTTTGAGGAGCTGGATGGACGCAGGGGCTGAACAATGGGCTCAAACCTATCAGTGGTGAGGATGTCACGGGGCTGGACAGTGACGTCACTGAGTCACTACAAGTTGGAAGAGACTCCTTGCTTCATCACAGTCTTAGATTTGTGTATATTTTATCGCAGTCACTGATGAAGCGTACCGAGTTTACATATATGTGTTCATGAGACATCCAGTTTCTCCTTAATTCCCCCTCCCCCACCCACACACACTATTTCTGGCCTCTCTGCTTCGTCTGTGAATTGTTTCAAATGGTCACAAATCTTCCAAAACGTTTCCAATCTATTTCTTGAAAAAAGACTGACGTGAGGCTGATCCCCGGTGGTGTAGTGGTTGTGTGTGGGACTGCGGCCCACTGGGATGGAGGTTCAATTCCAGCAGCAGCTCCACAGGAGCAAAGACTGAGCCTCTTACTCCCACCACCAGAGGGCAGTGATGCCCCCCAAAAAAGCAAAAAAAGAAAAAGAAAAAAGACCGACATGAAAAGAGACAGTTCCAGTTTCAGCCCGTGTTTCTCGAGGCTCAATTGCGTGGTCTTCTGTTAGGGTGAAGATGCTGGAAGGTTCCCCTCTTGGCTCAGACCTGCCATTGGCTCAGGGCTAGTCCCAGGGCATTCCTGAGGGATTCGGGGTGAGAACCTGCTTTCCCCCCATTCCGACTCCCAGCCGCTCTGTGTGCGCAGGACACATGCCCCACAGAGGTTTCACAGCTGGTGAAATCTGGTGACAGATTTCAGGCCTTTTTTCTAGGGGACCTCTGCTGATCACTAGGTTAGTGACTCAAAGAGTTTCTGCCACACTGAAGACTTCCCTTTGCACCAGGAGGCTCTGGACCAATGACTCTGTCAAGGCTCAGTCGGAGCTCTTCCCAAAGCCGAGCCTACACCCCTGATTTCTTTTGATAAGGATCCCAGGAAACCCTGGCAGGGGAGTGGGGCTTGAGGCAGGGCAAGAGGGAGGGCATCATGGGTGTGATCCATAGAACGTGTCAGCGCTGTCCCATGCTATGAATGAAACTGTGTCCCTCAAGGACTTGTTGCCAGAGTCTGAACTCCTGCACCTGTGAATAGGACTGTGGACAGGGAAATGGGGTTTTTCTCATAGACACAGTCAGTTAAACCCTACCTGTGTGTGATGGATGCTAATCCCAGCCCCTCTGAGCATTGTCTGGTGGGAGGGAAGGACAGAGACACAGAGAGGGACACCCAGATGGCCGGCAGCCACCAGAAACTAGGAGAGAGTCATGAGCCCATTCCCCTCTCAGAGATTCCAGAGGAAGAGGGACCCTGAGACCCTGACTTGGACCTCTGGCCTTCGGAGCAGAGAGAAAACATCCTCCCGGCTTTGAGTGCCGCCCATTTGTGACATTTTGTTATGGCAGACCTGGGAGAAGGAGTCACCCCATAGGAAGGGAAGATGCTGGTGTTCACTCACCCAGCCCCATCCACCATGGGCAAAGGGCTGTTCCCAGAGCCCTGGGCTGCCCAGTTCCCCACTGCCCCGTGCTTGCTCAAGCAGGCTCCTGCAGCAGGCGACCCCTCAGACTGACCTGTAGGGTCTTGCTGTAGCAGCTTTTGCAGAAGGGGAGCAGGTGGACCCCTCCCTAATCTGCTGTGGATTTGGCTGACTCACAACACCCCCCGGGCATTCTAGAGCAGAGCAGCTCCCTAGACTTTCCTGGGCTTCACAGAGCAGATGGTCAGGCCTTTCTTCCGTGGTGCGGCTAGGTGGGTTCCACCCACCGAGCTGTTTGTAGTCCAGCAGACACCACAATGCCACCCAGGTGAGTGGAAAATCAATGCTCGGAGCCCCCAGACAATGGTGAGTGGAAACTTTATTGCTCCAGACACTTTACACGAATGTCACCGATACCACATTTGGACAAATATATATAAAAAGCACAATCTATTGTACAACCATCCTGCTTTCTCGACTCATGCACTGTACAGACGCTTCCAGGTCGCTCCTCCAGGTGATGGGTGCCCTTCAGGGGCAGCAGCTGCATTTATCTGACCCCCCTTTGCAGATGCAGCCCTGGGCACACTTGGCACAGCCTGGGGGACAGCAAGGACAGCAGCCTGTGGAGGTGAGGAGGTATATGGATCAGCTTTGGGTGAATACTCCCATATAACTCCCGCCCTGCCATCACCAGGGAAGTGGGCAGAGAAGCTGTGCCCATGTGGCTTTAAGCCCATGTGGCTACAATGGACTTTGTAGGATATTAGACCTGGAAAGGGCTTCAGAGTCAGCCCAGGGCAGTGGCAGAGTCTACACTGAAACTCAGAGCACATAAACCCAGACCACAGCTCTATTCCTTTCACTGTCAGATGGTGCAGTGCCTCCTCGTGGTCCTCTTCTCAGTCCCAACCCCCTGAAGAGACTCATTTCCAGAAACCGCAGCCCTGGGGAGCCTACTTCCAGCTCTCTGTTCCCCTGGCAATTCAGATCTCTCCTAAATGACTCATAAGAATCCAGGCCCCGCCCACTGCTGCCAAGTCAATTCTGACGCGTCATGACCCCACGAGTAACAGGGCAGGACTGAAATGGGTTTCTTGGCTCTGTTCTTGTTTTAGAAGCAGATCACCAGGCCTTTCTTCCGTGGCACCCCTGGGCACATTCATATCACTGTCCTTAGGTTAGTGGTTAAATACAAATGATGTAAGTGACCCAGATGGACACCCCTCAATCCTACCCTGATTGAAGACTTGAGACCCGAGGGGAGGCCCTTCTGATGCTCCTGACCGGGGGTGGGGGTAGGGGATGGATGTGTGTGTGTGTGTGTGTGTGTGTGTCCTGTACTCACTTTTCCGACACGTCTTGCAGCCACAGGTTGTACATTTGCAGTTGTCCCCACAGATACAGATGCCTCCTGGAAGAGAGGACAGAACCCCACAGCTCAGTGAGGACAGGGGTGAGCACTGCAGGCAGGCCATCAGGGCAGGTGGGTGTGGGTGTGGCGCAGTGAGTGGAGATGCTGCTGAACTCAGCCCTAGGGGGAGGGTCAGTCTCATGCCCCAGGTAGGAACTGAGAGGCTGTACCAGGCCCACCTGGGAGACTTGTGAAGAGACATTTCTGGGCCTGACCCTTATGATACTCTGTTTCATCAGACTGGGCAGAGAAAAGGAATCTATATTTTATTGCTATGTTTATGCGTAATCAGAAGAACTACCATAACCCAGTCTAGCATGTCCCGGGGTTCCTTAGGGAAAGGAAATACCTTCTCTAGTCTCTTCCTTCCCACCAGCCAGCCATCAGGTTTAACAACCCACGAGTGTGTAGGAGACAGGACATGGGACATAGTAGGAAGCCCAAAGGGAGAGTTGCACCTTTAGCCTCGTAACCACCTTCTTCATGAGCCCAGCCATCGGTTGGACTTGCCAAACCTTGGAAGCTCCTGCCTCTCTCGTCAGTATTGGTACAGACATGTCCTCTCAAGGACCGGCAGGGCTGCTGAGCCATCCTCCGTCTGGCTCACTTGGCCAAGCTTGCAAAAGTCCAGGGAGGCTCAGAACACAATTCCCCGCCTCCTGCCCCCCACCCCTCCAAGGAGGGAGGCTGTTTCACAGACTTGGGGGTCCAGGACAGCTTCTGGAGCTGTCTGCCTCGGGCACGTCATGGCCACTGGGGGAGAAGGGCAGGTTGAGTGAGGCCCAAGGCTGGTTCACAGATGAGGAAATAGGCCACTGAGGGAACGCATGGGGATCCAAACCAGGCACCTCAGAGACCTGTGGCTGGAAGGATCCCAGCTAAACTATCCCCTGAGCCAGGCTGTCCATTCCGGCTGGGCCTGGCCAGCTCCAACAGAGAGTGGGAAGCACCTTCGAGGTGCCTGAGAGACGCCTGAGGAGGGTGGGCCTCCTCACTCACCAGACATGCAGGTGCATTCCCCGGGGTCCATGGTCCGTCCAGATAGTCCTAGAAGTTCAGGTGCTGTCTCAGCTGGGGAGGGCAAGCCAAGTGAGTGGCTGCCCGAGGGCTCCCTATTTAAAGCCGTGTAGGTGTGGACTGTGGTTCACCCCACCCTCTCCCGAGGCCAGACGCCCTGCAAAGCATGGCCCAGCCAGACGCCCCAGGCTGAGGGCTGGAGAGAGCCCAGCACCCCTGGCATGGGGAGGTTCTTCACAAGGGTGTTCACCCTTGCCCAACCTGCCCATCGGGTGTCAGGGAGCCAGGATCAGGTTCAGAGGTGACTCCCAGGGTTCCTACAGCCAGGCACAGCCATCAGGGGCCAGAGAGCCAAGTCCTGTCCATTCGATTCGCTGCCATCTGACCCCTCTGTCATAGGGTGGCTCCCACCCTGATCTGAGCCTCATTCCTTTCCTCTCCTCCTGCCGCTGCTGCTGTTAGATGTCCTTGAGTCGGTTCTGACCCATCGCAACCCGATGTCCCATAGGACGAAACCTTGCCCCGAGCTGCACGGCCTTCCCAAGTGTCCCCATGGCTGAGCCCACTTATGGTAGCCCCCAGTCCATCTGTCTCCTGCAGGGTCTCCCTCTTTGTCACTGCCCTTCCACTTTACCAAGCATCCCCCCCCCCCAAGACTCCCTCCCGCCCCACCCCATGTCCTAGACAGGCCTTTGCTCCTCTGGGGAGCTTATCCTTTCCTCATTCCTCAAGGTCATGCACTCACAGGACATTGCTGGTGTTCAGACCATGGTTATTTTCATTGTAGCAAATAAGACTGTGGGGGAGGGACCCAGGCGGCCCAGGGGTAGACTGCAAGGTTCAGAGGTAGACCCACCAGCTGCTGTAGGAGGAAGATGTGACAGCCTACTTCTCCCATCCTGAGAACCTAGCGAGAGGGGGGGAAGGGGGGCTGCTACAGGTAAGGTCAGTGGTTTGAAACCACCAGTGGTTCCCAGAGTGAAAGAAGAGGCTTTCTACATTGTGACAGGGTGACCGTCTCAGAAACCCACGGGGCAGTTCTACCCTGTGCTCTAGGGAGGCTCTGAGTCGGATTGTTCTGACAGGAGAAAGAGGAGGCCATCTGTTTCTCTCACAATGTATGACAGGCCCTCATCCCATTTGGGCCCCCTCCAGTAAGCCATTTATCTCATTTGGCCTCCAATCAAGCTAAACTCCTTCCACATTTCCCGACATGAACCATGTTGGCACCAACAACCCTAACCATCACAGTATTCAACATCATTAGCTATTGATATTAGCTTTCATCAAGTTGGCCCAACTCATGAGGGGCTCATGCCCGAGAGATAAGACCATTGTGCTCTGTAGAGTTTTCATGGACTCACTTCAAAGTAGATCACCAGGTCTTTCTTCTTCCTCTCCGCCTTCAAGCTCCTTTGTAACCTATTCAGCATCACAGCAACACACGCTCCTCCGCTGACGGAGGGGTGGGACCTCCAGACGACAGCTACTGACCAAGAGTCTAATCAGGGTCCCGCATATAAGGCGAGAGTTGTACCAAGGAACCACCTCGGGCTTCTTCATCATTAGAGAATCAACTCAAGGTAGTTTCTGTCTTTTGGACAAAGATCACTGAAAGTGAGATGCGACACAAAGGCAAAGGGGAACGGGGGTCTGTGGAGGAAGTCTTGGGGGTCTCAGTGCCCGGGGTCTCAGCTAACTGGGAACGGGGCAGTTGGAGTCAGTTGAGTGGCCCTGCAGGGAAAGAGCTGGCAGCCTGGTCTAGCAGCGAGTCTGGCTTAGGAAACCCGCTGGGGCAGCTCCCAGTGGACCACAGGGTGCCTAAGAGCAACGTCAGACATGTCTGTGAACCTGACCATTCTCATTGCGACAGTTGTCACATGGACCGCTTCATGCCATTCATGGTGTTCACCCTGTGGGGCGACGGTCACCTCTAACCATTCCACTGGGCAGCAGTGACAGCGTTCAGCTCTGATAGCCAGTCAGGGAGCCCCAAGAACCTCCTTCCCAGGTTCGGGCCGCTCCTCTTCACATAATGAAACCAAGTGGCTTTTCCAGAACAACCAAAGGAGCAGCTAATGCCATCTCCGAGAAGACATGGACGGGCTGGGTTTCCTCTGCTCTCTTGCTGGTAAGTCAGTGGATATCAACCCGGGGGTTGAACGATTCATAACAGTAGCAAAATGACAGCGAAGGAGTAGCAACAAGTATAATTTGATGGTTGGGGGGGCGGTCACCACCACATGAGGAACTGTATGAAAGGGTCACAACATTAGGCAGGTTGAGAAACGCTGTCTCCTACGCTGCTCCTGCCCCAGCCGTTTCTGCTGGCAAGAAGTTCTTGGTCTAGGAACAGGGGCTGTGTCCCATGATGACAGAGGAGATCCAGCCCCCCCAGCCCCCGCGACACCCCACCAGGGCTTGGCTGTTGGGATCACTTTTCCTTAGAGAGGGGATTTCCTAACAGGCTCACCTCCCAGGAGCAGCTGGGAGCCATCAGGGGAATGGTGCTAGTTTGTAAACGGGCTTCCCCAGACCACAAGCCTTTCAAGAGCAGAGGCTGGGGTTTCTTAACCTCCACACCCCCTGAGGCCAGGCATACTGAGTGCTGCCACACAGTAGGTGCTCTATAAATATTTGTGGGTGGATGACAAAGACCAATGGACACGCCAATGGGCCCGGCGATATGGGCCGCCTCTGCTTGTAGCGGCTCGAAGGCCGTTGGTAAGAAGTCGAGATCTGGAGTTCCCTGACGCTCTGCCCTCGTTTCCTTCCTGATCTGGGGCAAGTGGCTTGACCTCCTTGAACCCGTTTCCTCATCTGTGAAGTCTGGCTAATGAAAATGGTGACCCCGTGGCACCGTCATTAGGAGAGTTAAACGAGAGAAGGTATACTACTCAGGCCAGCATCTGCTGCGTACATATTTTTGTCGTTGTTGTTATCATTATCCTTATGATCTGTGCCTAATAGCATTCAGCAGCCTGGTTCAGCCACCCACCCCTCTGTGTGTTTGAGGTGCACGGAAGTCTCCCCAGCTGGTCCCGGGGGTCCCAGGTCCCATGGCCTGGGGCATGCAGCCTGTCCTTTCTAGGGATGCGCTACTGTTTCTGTTCATAGGTGGGAAAGCTGACTTTCCAGGTAGGGAGCCCACCAGAGGGGTCTTTCTGGCCTTGGAGTCCCTGAGGGGTGCAAACTGCGTAGACCCTCGGCTGCGACCCACAAGTGGGAAGTTCAGGTTCAAGGACAAGCAGAACTGCCTTGGAAGAAGGGAGATCAGAGTGCTTCATGGAGGCAAGCATGGCTAGGCGGGATCTGACACCGTTTGGACAGATTGCCTGGAGAGACCAGTCCCTGGAGAAGGACATCACGTCTGGTAAAGTGGAGGGACAGGGAGATAAAAAGGAAGGCCCTCGGTGAGACGGACAGACAGACGCAGACGCTGTATCAGCGGGCTCAGAGATAAGAACAGTGGTGAGAAGGGCGGAGGATCGGGAAGCGTTTCGGTCTGCTGTGCATGGAGTCGCTATGGGTCGGAGCCCACTGGATGGCACTTCACAACCACATGGTGTGACGGAACCTATCTTGGCCTGGGTCAGGCACACCTGAGTCCTTAAAGGGACACTCTAGCTCCTCAACACATTAAAGGGTCTTGTGCAACGGATCGACCCAGCGTGCTGTGTCATTTGAGTTCAGATCAGATACAGCTGTTGGTTTGGACTGGTATCTAGCACCAGAGGGGGAAGGTAATCAAAGGACAAACGAAGAAACCCACAGAAAGCCCAGACTTCTCTCACCTAAGACAAGGAGAACAAGATGGTTCCCAGCTATCACTACTAACCGTTCTGACGGAGGCCACCATAACACAATAGAAAGCTTGGGGAGAAGGGGAGAAAAACTCCAGAAAACTCCAGAAATTGCCAGCTCCGCTGAGCCCTGGTGGCATAGTGGTTGTGTGCAGGACTGCAGCCCACAGGACTGAGGCTTCAAATCCAGCAACAGCTCTCCAGGAACCAAGGCTGGACTTACTGCTTCCACCCGGGCAGTGATGCCACACACACACACACACACACACACACACACACAGAAATCGCCAGCTCCTGTAAGAGGGTAGAATTCCTGCACTGATACAGACTAGAGGAACCCCTGAGGTGATCACCCTAAGACAACCTTTGAACTTGCATGTGAAGCAATTTCTGCAGGTCGTCTTTCATCCAGATCATAGGTTGTCTTCTAAAATCATCAACATTGTCCATGAGTAATGCACTTCCTTAAACAAGGAACTCCAAGAGACCGAATGGTCACCAGGGAGCCAAAAGCCAAGGTGAGGGGGCTGGGAGCTCCCTCCATGGAAACAGAGCACACGGAATGGCAACTGCAGTCTGCTGACCCCTCCTCAATACTGGGGCTGGGTCCCAGAACAATTCGTATAAGAGTTGCTGAGTGGGGGCCAAATGAGCACACATGCACCTGGGACGCAGCAGCGTAGAAAGAAAGTGTGGAGGCAGAAGAACTCAAGATGAAAGCTTCTTGAGGACAGTGCTACTCAGATACGCACAGGCTCCCCGTGAGTGGGCATCAACTTGCAGGCAATGGGCATTGCACCAGACAAGAGGCCCGGCCTCTCATGGTCTCCATGGGAGACGGATCCCAGGCAGAGGCAGGGCCAGCGACAGGCCTTCCAGGGTCGGTCGGTGGCAAGGGGCATTTGAGTCCCTCCTGGCACTGTTGCCAGTCACCCAGGTGTGATGCCCGAGGCGCTCGTGGCAGGTGTGGTCAGCAGTTTGTGGCCTCTACATTATGATATAATTTTTTTATTATAAAAATTTCAAACAAGCTCAGAGTACAAAGAATAATCTTATGAGCGCCCAAGTATATGCCACCCAGCATTAACCGATGTCCACAATGCCATATTCGCTTTAGATCTTTTATATCAAGGAAATAAAACATTAACAAGCTCCTGCTTTTCAACGCTGTCTACGTGCCGATGACGCCCGGTTGCTGATTGTCATGAGCTCCGTTCAGGCTTCACTTCTGGTCTGCAGGCTCCTGGTCCCAGCCTCCCCCGGAAGGCGGGCAGCCGCTCACAGGCCCACTGAGCTCCTGCCCACAGTCTCACCTGCAGCCAAGGCCTCCCATGGGCCTATCTGGCTCCTTGGCTCCTCCGAGTGGAAGCTACTGTCTCCTTGTCAAACTCAGCAGCTTCCCCAGGAGACTGCCCAGGCCTCACCATGTTCACCTTGCTTCACTCCAAGCGGTTCTGCAAAAAGGTAAAGCGTGTCATTGCCCAACTCAGAACCTTCTAGAACAAGGGGCAGCAAGCTTTTCTTAATAGCAGTCTTATTGGCAGTTAATCCACATATCACTCAATTCAATAGTTTGATCCTGACCAGAAAAGTTGTGCTATCATTACTACAATTAATTTGAGGGCATGCCCCCCTCCATGGTTATATCACTTAAGAAATCATTTTTGGGGGGACTTGTACAACTCTGATCACAATCCATACACACTTCCATTGTGTCAAGCACCTTTGTACATTTGTTGCCTTCATCATTTTCAAAGCATTTTGTTTCTACTTGAGACCTTGGTATCAACTTCTCATTTTCCCCCTCTTTCACCCACCCTCTCTCCCTCCTGAACCCTTGATCATTTATAAATTATTACTATTTTTTCATGTCTTCCATACATCAATCATATTAGGCATATTTGTACACAAGTTGCCTTCATTCTTTTCTAGACATTTACTTTCTACATAGCCCTCGGTATCCACTCCTCTTTATTGGCTCCCTCCCTCGTCCCTGGTGCCCACTTGGTGAATTACATATTAGTATTTTTTTCATATCGTTTTTGTTTTTTTTGGCGGGGGGGGGGGCATCACTGCCCCTGGTGGGAGTAGAAGGCCCAGCCTTGTTCCTGGAGAGCTGCTGCTGGATTTGAATTGCCATCCCTGTGGGCCGCAGTCCCACACACAACCACTACGCCACCGGGGCTCAGCCCTCTTTTCATATCTTACACCGACCGCTGCCTTCCTTTCTCCATGAGTTCTGTGGTTTAGCCCCCTTCCCGCCCCACCTTCCAGTTGCCCTTCTGGTATCGCTACTGCCATTCCTGTTCCTGGATTTGTGTTTTGTTGTTTTGTCTGCTACGGTGCCCTCGGTGCTTGACGCAGAGTGGGAGCTCAATGTTTGAGTTGCTGTAGCAAACACACCTATATGTTTCTCCCCTGACCCTGGTCCACCCTTCCCAAAGACGGGCCATGGTGAGGCTCGCGAGTCTCCTCACCGTTCCTGCTTTCATACATGTGTGGGCAGAGATCACCTGCATGTGTGTGTATTATTTGGTGAGTTTCCTGAGATCACTCCGTGTTGATGCTCGTGGATCTAGCCCCTTCGGGCAACTTGACCAGACACCTTGGACAATGGACAGGATTGTATGCATCTGGTTCTACCATCCCTGAAGGGCAACTAGGTTATAGGGTGCAATTGCTCTCCGAAGAGTTGCGACCCATCTGTGTTCCCTTCAGCAAGCCCTAAGTGTCCCCACTCTCCTGCCTCTACCAACACGCTCTGTGCTCAGGCTTGGTGAAGGCTGCAAACCAGTGGTCCTTCCCCGAGGTCTACTTCTGCCTCCCGGTGTCATGAGCCCCGACTGTAATACACTGTGAGCAGCAGGGAGCACGACTCGGCGGTCTGGGTTCCAATCCTGGTTCCTCTCCCTTCTGTGTTGTGCAGCTAGCTCCCCAGCTGTGTTAGTCCGGGTAGACTAGAAAAACAAATTCATAGACATGCATATGGATATAAGGGTATAGTTTATATACAAGAGGAATGGAACTTTGAGAAAGCATCCCAACCCAGTCCACTTCAAAGTCATAAGTCCAATATTAGGCCACATGCCCAATACTAGTCTAAAAGTCTTCTTCTGACTCACAAAGTCACAGGCCAGTGGGTGCAGAATCACGGCACTGGCATGGCTCTCCCCATGGCTCCTCACTTCCAGGGCTCAGGGTCCATCAACAGCATCCAGTGGTGGTAGAAGCAACTCAGCACTGGCTGGGGTCTCCACATGGCTTCTTCAGCTTCAGAGGTCTGGTTCCACAAGGGTAAGGACATGTGGCTTCTCCTCTGGCTCCTCGGATGCTGCCATCTTGTCTTGTGCATAGTTCCTCATCTCAGAGACTAACTACCAACAACTGGGGAGATGGCCTCTCATCTCCATGAGGGAAATATTGCAAGATTTCACAGAATTCTCAGGAGAAAGCCATGCCAACACAGAGGCCTCATTGACTACTCAATGGCTAACTCCAGATTAACAGGCTAGACTCCACCCCTACATCTCAATCATGAAATTGACATCTCTAATACATGACTGCCACACCAGCACTGGGCACCTCAATGCTAGAATGTGGATGGCAGTGTCTGCTCAAGGGCCTATGGTCAGACTTAAAGGAAAGACAGAGTGCTCAAGAATGGTCGTCATTATTAAGATTCCCTTTTTTTTCTTTTCTAAAAAGTTATCTTATAAATAATTAACAATCAACAATCTATCAAGGGGTCACAAGGGGTAGGGGAGGAAGAGGGAGGGGAAAAAAAGAGGAACTGATGGCAAGGGTTCAATGGAAAGTAAGTGTCTAGAAAAGAATGATGGAATGTAGATATGAATATATCGGATACAACTGATGTATGGATTGTAACAAGAATTGTAAGAGCCCCCAATAAAATGATTATTAAAAAAAGGAAAAAAAATCATTTTATTGGGGGCTCATACAGCTCTTATCACAATCCATTGTGTCAAGCACATTTTTTTTCAATGATTTTATTGGGGACTCTTACAGCTCTTATAACATTCAATACTTCATTTGTATCAAGCATATTTGTTCACATGTTGCCATATTCATTTCCAAATATTTTCTACTTGAGCGCTTGGTATAAGCTCCTCTTTCCCCCTCCTTTTTTTTTGGGGGGGGGCATCACTGCTCTCCGATGGTGGGAGTAAGAGGCCCAGCCCCACTGCTGGAATTGAACCTCTGTCCCAGTGGGCCACAATCCTGCGCACAACCACTACGCCACCGGGGCTCAGCCCCCCTCCTTTTTTTTAATGAATCATTTTATCGGGGGCTCCTACAACTCCCATCACAAGCCATGCATACATCAGTTGTATGCAGGCCACCCTCACACTCTTGTTGCCAAGGATTCCCTTTTTATAGTGCGGTGGAAAGACGACTCAAGATGGAGTCAAATATGCCCAGGGCTCAGCCCCAGTTCCCCCACAGGAATGTCAACTCCCCGGCAAGGAGTTTCAACTCTCCAGGCTGCAGCTTTCAAATCTGTAAAGATGAGACGGAAAGAAATGAGGAGGGGACACTTCAGAGGGGAAAACTCAAAGGATCAGCCTGAAGCTATGGAGAACATAAGAGCTGGACATCGCTGTCAAACTATCTAGGAGAGAGGTAGGTGTAGGGGGTTGATGAGCGGAGCAAGGGCAGACACACACACACACACACACACGCACACACACACACCTCGCTCCAGCTGAGCTACCAGAACCCTTCTCTCAAGTTCTCATTCAAGTTCCAACCACTGTCCTGAAGGCATCTTGACGATCACGTCATTGGGCAGACGAGGTTTTCTGTTCCCACAGTGACAGTCTTAGAAAGGCATGTGGGCAGTTCTCACCCCATCAGATGGGTCACTATGAGTCGGAATCAGCTCAATGGCAGTGAGTTCTTTTTTTTTTCTTTGGGGGGGGGGGGTTGTCATTGGGTAGAGGTCCTCTAGATTTTGACAAAAAGAAAGCTTCGTCACGTGCCTTCTAAGCATATGTTTTTGTACTGACGTGTTCTGCTAGGTCATTCTGGGATGGCAGGTGGGGCTGGGCATCTGTGGATATATGTGTGTCTGTGGATACTTTGTCTGTCTGTCTGTGTGTCCATGGGGTCTATGCCATGTGCCTCCGTGTAGGTGCCCCTATTTGTGAGCATGCGTGACCTGTGAGTGAGCGTGAGAAAGCTGTACAAGACATGGATGAGAGATGAGGCTCTGCTCTCAAGCAGCCTTCTTCTAAGAAAGTCTCTCTCCTTCCGCCAAGAGACTCTGAAACACAGACAGTGTCCTGTTTGCCAGGGCCCCAGTTCCACGCAGGATTCCGGTAAAGAGCCCCAGAGCCAGCTGCCTGCCTCGGAAGATGTGCGTTCCTGGCCCGAGGGTGTCAGTTATCAGGCCCGGTCCCTGAGGCCTTCCCTTGCCGCCCGAGTATAGTCAGGCTTCACGGACTCTCAGGATGTGCCTGCTGGCTTAATGGCGTGGGACTCCATCCCCACAGCCGCCATCCAGTGCCCCCTGGCAAGTGAAACCCTCCACTTTGGATAAGTTAATCCAAAGGCAACAATCACCGGGACTCATGGCCCACAGCAGCAAAGCCGCCACTCCGGGTTGACTGGCAGCCCAGGTTATGTGTGTCTGTGGATACTTTTGAAGAGAGGGAGGGGACGCCATATCCTTCCTCCTCCCTTCCTCCTTTCTCTTTTCTTCGTGTTTCCCCCCTTCCCCCTCGCCCCCTTTCTCTCCTTCTTTCCTTTCACCAAGCACCCTGCAAACATGCTGGATTTATTGGGAACTCAGCCCTATGTTGGTCCTTGTTGGTCAGTCAGAACCAACAAAGCCGTGGGCTCAGGCAGCTGCTTCCAGCAGCGATCAGCAAGGGCCCACCCATAGAGCTAGGAGGGTCGGGGTGGGGGGAGCTAGCTCCCAAGGCCAAGAGCACTTTCTGAGTGGGGGGCCTCTCCAGAGTGTGTGCCCTGGCCTGACCCTAGCCTGGGCCCTTCGGTCAGCCTAGGCGGCCTCTGGGCTCTGCATAGACTCGGGACTGGCCTAGGGAGCACGGAGTCCTTCCTGGCAGGTGAGGTGCAGAGGCTGGTGCCGTGGGAAGCTAGGCGCCATTGGTCTCCTCCCTCTCTCCCTTCATCCCGACCAGCCAGCTCCTCTTTTGAAAAGGCTTTGTCTGGGCATTCCCCCCGCCAAACACCTCACACCATGAATTAGGGGCAAGGGAGCCTGCCGCTGAACGTGTTGGGAACCACTGAACATAACCCCCTTCGAGCAAGTTTAGCTGCTCCTGGGAGCCCGGGCCCTCGAGCGAATCTACAACAAGCGCTCCAGGCTGAGTCACCTGGGTCCAATGTGGTCCCTGGGTTTCCACTCTTTCTCAAATCATTTCTTCATTTGGAAAGAGTTCAAAAGCCAGATAGACAGAAAATGACATACTGAACTTGGGGTTCCCCCCACCCACCCGGCCTTTTCAAATAAGACGTCCCATCCCCTGCAATGTTTGGAAGGTACAAGACAGGCGTGGACACCCTCTGACAGCCTTCTCTGATCTCCTTCTCCTCCCACCGCCCCTCCGGGCAGCCAGGTTCACGAGTGAAGGGTGTGTCGTGCCCATGCATGCTTCCGTCCTTTTACTACACAGGGATGTGTCCGGAACAATTACAGAGTCATGTTTTACGGGTTTATAAACCTTATGGGGAATGATATCATTCTCTGTGTTGCCTTCTACAGCTTTTATCCTTCCTCGTCGCTCGAAGAGCTGGCTTCGATTTCTCTGTGGGGTTTTACGATCCGACCGAGGCGGTCAGGTGGCACTGCGGCTTGGCTGTTAGCCACACGGCGCGGTCGGCAGTTTGAGCCCACTGCCCGCCCCCAGGAGAAAGATGTCTGCTTCAGGAAAGAGCTCAGCCTCGGAAATGCTGCCGGGCAGTGCTTTGCTGTCCCCTGGGTCCCTGTGAACCAGAATCAACTGAGGGGCAACAGGTCGGTAGATCCCACATGGTCCTTTTGAGGCTCTTCATGAGCACTTACAGGCTTCCCCCCTTTCGTTATTAACTGCACCTCTGCCGTGAATGGCCACGTGTCTGTGTTTCCTTCCTTAGGGAATGCGCTAAGCGTGGACTCGCTGAACCAAAGTCACAAAGCCGACTTTTGCTTTAGTAGATAGATGACTGCAATTGAGTTGATTTGACGCAACTCCTGGGGGTCTTATGTCCAATGGGATGAAGGGATCTTAGGTCCAATGGGAGGGAACTTCGTCCACGCCTGTGCCGTCTTCACAACCACCAGCAAAGGCCACTGTACTGACCCATCTCCCCCAGGGTCTCCGACGTCCACACTGATCCTCCACTTCCACAGACACCATGTCCTTTAACCTTGATGACACATGGAAAGCGAGTGACTCTGACCGGGCTGTGATCCCAAAGGCTTTCGCTGGCCAATGTTCAGAGGTAAGTCAATGAGTCTCTTCCTAGTTCCTCTTAGGCTGGAAGCTCGGCTGAAACCTGGCTGGTGCTGGTGAGTCTACTGGTATTTGCAATACCAGGAAACAAGTTTCCAAGATCAAGAGTCCCCACAGTACGACAAACTGGGAGACATTCTATTATAGAGGCCCAGGTTGCTTCCCACCAAAGATTACGCTCCCGCCAGCGTGTATTCATGTTCAACTCGGCACATCCCATCCATATTTGATATTGATGTTTCTGTCGAGCTGACAGGTGTGATTGGCACTCCCTTGGGAGTCGATGTGCATTTCTTGATCACAAGTGAGCTGAGCTTCCTGTCAAAAGATCCTTGACCACCCAGGCCTCCTCTCAGGGCTCAGGATTCTCTTCAGCCTGCTGCCTTCCGTGGCTGGGAATGGCACCAACCCAACTCACTTGGGGATCAATTTGTGTCATTCTCTCAGATGAGTAGCATGTCCCTGTTTTCTCCTGTTCTTGGGGTTTAACCACTTTCTAGTCTCAGAGGAAGAGGATGAAGCATGAGCACCCCCTAAGAAAGCCACTCAGGGCGGGCCAGGCCGGGGACAGCCCAGAGCAGTATTCTCAACCCTCAAGTCTCTCATAAGGATCCGTGGTGGAGTGGTCAAAGCAGGCAACATTTGTCTTCCACCCTTAACTTCACCCCTTTCTTGGTAGAATCCTTCCCTTCCAGTTGCGACCAATTCATAACAAGGTGTCTTTACCTTGATTTCTAAGGCTTCTCATGAACCCTTGAAGGAGGAACCAATCACTCCTAGGATACACACAAGTCAAGAATGTTGTAGCTCAGGGAGAAGTGACAGGGCCCCAATCCTCCCCGGGCTCCAACCCCATTTGCAGATGGAGAGCCTGAGACCCAGAGAGGGCCCACACCTGGCCTCAAGGTCCACCTCCAGAGTGAAGGTGAGGAATGACCTGACCTTTGGAGCCACATGGCACTTGCAAACCCGTCCACTTGGCATGAACCATCGCCAAGGGCCTTAAACGGCACCACGTGGCTCATCAGGGATACAAAAGTGCCAGACTGACGGCATAACTGGGGGATTGAGGCACCCAGAGGAGACCCCACTGGGGAGCTGAGCCCCCCAGGACTTCCTGGGTGTTTCACTCTGCACCTCTTCTTCTCTTCACTCTTCTTTGTCCTCTTTTTCTTGAGTTCCTCCTCTGCCTCTCTGTGATGTCCTCACAGCTCATCTGGTCTTCTTTTCTCTCCTTCAGGGGAGAACACAAAGATCGAGGACATGCTACACTGCTCGCTCAAAGGTCAGTGGTTCTGGACCTACCCCGAGGCTCGGGGGGTGGCGGGGGGGGGATACTTGGTGATCTGTAGCCTCAGAGACACCCTTCCCCTCTACCAGGGACAGTTCTACCCAGAAAGCCTGGGACCGGGGAGGTGGCTGTGAGTCTGAGTTGACTCCATGGCGACACATGGTCAGAATAGCAGGCTGAGCCTCCAGCCTCCCTCACTGACCTGCACAAATCACTTCCCCATCCTGGGCCTCAGTTTCCCTGGAAGCATGACAAGCTTGACTTAGCGAGATGAGTTCTAAGGTCCCCTCTCTGTCCATTTCTGGTGCTAGTAGACAGACACCAGTGGGGAGGGGGGCTTAGAGGACCAACCCCTTCAGTTGGAATCAAAGCCACTCTGGCACAAGGCCTCAGGAGCTGATCATCAAATTCATTGCAGTAGGTGCAAAATTGTCATGTGTAGACTTCTGGGATCTGGGCATTTCTGATGGAGCAGCTGCAGGCAGGGCGACAACACCGGACCACAGAGCTCTCACTCACAGCCGAGATTCACTAGAATCCACACCAAGCCAAAGTGTACCAGTTATGTACTGATTTCTCCAGCAAAAGTACATGACCCAGACCCAACCTCAAACTCACCCCAAGGGATCCATCCCAGCATAAGGACATGACCTAGACCCAAGCCCAAATTCACCCCCATGGGATTGGTTCCCAGCCTATAGGACAGAGTGTAACTGCCTCCATTGGATTTCCAAGGTTGCACATCTTTACGGGAGCAGCAAGATTCATCTTTCCCCCCGGAGGGACCCGTGTATTTCAACGACTGACTTTGAGATTAGCAGGCCAATCATAGTTCTCAGAAAGGAATCAAACCATCCCCAATGAATGCATCAAGGAAGAAAGACACCCACAGAGAAGAGTTTTAGGGTGGCAGGAAATAACAGTCCCTGGGTAGTTCAAATGGCTCACACACTCAGCTGCAACTCAAAAGCTGTAGGTTCCAGTCCACCCAGAAGTGCCTCAGAAGGCCTGGGGACTACTTCTGAAAGGTGAGGTCAAGGTCAGGAATGCCCCATAGAACACCATTCTCCTCTGATGAACATGGGGTTGCCATCAGGTGGGGTCAGCTTGGTGGCAATCGGGGAGGGGGGTTCAAAGGATAGCCACTGCCCCATCAGCATTGTCAGGGGTCTGGTGACAGAGCTTGCTGTCCCCCCTCAGCACCTGCTGGGTTTCTGGCATCAGGACTTCACACAGGTAGGGTAAAAAGAGGGAGGATGGCCACACCCTTCATTGGGTAGGAAAAGCCTGGGGAGCTCTAGGATTCCTGGGCCAGAACCAGGACAGCAGGGCAGGTAGACGCAACATCATCCTGCCTGTGCTTTGATTCCACAGCCTGCCCTGTGACCTTGGGCAAGCCGCTTGATGTCTGTTTCCTGGCCAATAAAATGGGGATAATAACACACCCCTCTCGGCATGCCTCTTAGGAATAATTGGCCAGTTTTTGCAAGGCACTTTGAAGAAAATTGCCCATGAGGATGGTCTGCTGGCCCTGGAGGCTTCCTTGGTGCTGTTAGCTAATGGCCGAGGGTGACCGGTGTGCTGGTTCAGGTGCTGCCAGCCTGGCCACGTCCTGAGTGCAGTTGGCGGGAAGAGAAGGGGTGGAGCCAGGAGCGCAGCCAGGGCCTGTCAGGAATATGAAAGGCCCAGCCCTACCTTTGAAGCCGGCCTGAACGCTCGTTAACTTTAATGGGAAACAAGTTGAGGTGGGGAGCTTGGCCTGGCAGAAGAAAATAGGTCGAAGCTGAAGAAGAGTCATGCCAGCTAAATGTGGATCTCGTTTGACTTTGAAGCCCTTGGCCCCAGTGCTGGAAACTCATCCCCCCCCACCCCCCTCCACCAACTCCTAGATGTCATTAGAGAGGGAGGCAGGAGACTGCTCAGGGTGTGGCCCTCAGTGCCCAGGTTGACCAGGAGCAGGTGGATCCTGCCTTAATTTGAGACTCTTGGTGTCAGCAGTCTTCCAAACTGGCACAACTGCTGGGAAGACTTGGGACTGGGGTTTTCCAACGTGAGTGGTTCCTGTGAAGGTGGCTGCATGCAGGCGAGGCCCGGGGGGGGGGGGGGGCGCCTGTGCCCCAGCCCCGTGCATGCATGCGTGCGTGCGTGCATGCGTATGTTCTGAATGGATACTGGGATTTGAAAGGGAAGCTCAGATTTTGCCAGAAATGGAAAATCTGCATTTTATATTTTGTTTTGCTGGGGAGAAGGTCATTTCCATGTTTAACACCTAAGCAAGGTTGCTTCTTATCTTTTTGTTTTGTTTTGTTTTGTTTTGTTTTTGTGGCATCACTGCCCTGGGGGGAGTAGGAGGCCCAACCTTGCTCCTGGAGAGCTGCTGCTGGATTTGAACCACCAACCCTGTGGGCCGCAGTCCCACACACAACCACTACGTCACCGGGGCTCAGCCCGTTTCTTATCTTTTTATATTCTCTCCAGGAACAAAACACAGCCATAGGCTAGGCTCTGGCCTCAACCTCTGCCTTGCCAGTGGAAAACTTCAAGGGACACAGCAATTCCGCTTGACCTTTGGCTGCTATTTCTAGAGACTTCAGGCTGGCCCCTGGTCATGGGCCTCGGCATCACCCAAGAATCACTCTCACTAAATATGGAATTTGTAGGACTCTCACTCAATGGAGTGAGGAAGGGGGCCTGCAATTTTGGAACGCTTCTGGTAATTCGGATGTGCAGCTGGGTTTGGGAAGTTGGGACTTTGTCAACTCTCTCGGTGGTTTTTTGTTTTGTTTTGTTTTGAACATTTTGCAAAAAGCTGAAGAAGGTTAGGAGGTAGGGGAGGTTCATCCAGAGGAAATGTTGCATATCATTCTAGACTAAGCACCCTCTGAGTGCCCTCAATGGCGACCAGGTCGAGAACCTGGGCTCCGCACAATGCTAGAGTCCCATCCACCAGAGCCACACCAAGAGTCTCCAGCCTCTCGCTGGCATTCCTCCCGTAACAGGGAGCGCACTGCCTGAGCTTTCTGGAGACTTAAGCCTTCAGGTGATGGTGGTCAGCGGAAGTTGCTCCCAGCCCACCCAGCATTCTCCCACTTTTGCCCTCTGGCTCGGCTCACACGTTTCCTCAGAGCTGCTGTGCACTGCGAGTGGAGTGCCTGGGGACAGGGCAGCCGGGGAGGCACTGGTGAGGGGCTGATGCTCAGGATGTGAGAGTGCAGGAACAATTCCTCCGCCAGAACCAGACAAGCTGTGTCACTCATCCCCATGCCCCTTCCAGAACCCCCTCCGTGACATGACCCGGCATGACACGCCAGTCCCGAATGCTTCCTCCCTCTTCGACTTCCCCATGCTCTCCCTGGGGCTGGCCCTCTCGGAATGACTGGAGCCTCAGTGAGTGCCCGGAGCGGAAGCATCAGTGGGATGAGGCTTTGGAGTCATTTGTCCCGGCACTTGTGCCAGGACCATGCCCGGTGGGCACATGAGGGAGAGAAGGGCTGCTCTCAAAGACATTCCTGCTATCGTGTTTATTTAAAGATCATTTTATTGGGGTTTTTACAACTCTTATTACAACCCAGACATCAGTCGTATCAGATGTATTTGTACATGCATTGCCATCGCTCTTTTCTGGACATTTGCTTTCTATTGAGCCCTTGGAACCAGCTCCTCTTCTTTCCTCCTCCTCCCCTCCTCATGGCCCCTTGATAGATTATAGATCGCTATTATTTTCATATCTCACACCAACCACTGCCTCCCTTCCCCTCTGTCTGGTTTCGGTTGCTCCCTTCCTGGAGGGCAGTGTGTGGTTATGTGCCAATCATTGCACAGTACCCATGTCCTCCCCTCCTCTCCCTCCCTTCCCCCTACCCTTTGGTATCGCCATTCCCATTCTAATTCTTGGTTTCCACGTGTCATGAGCTTTATCTCTTGTCTATACTTATGGACATGTTCTGGTCCAGTCCAGGGTGGGAAGCAGCACTGGAGTCATGAAAATGGGGGTGGGGAGGGGGCGGTGAGGAAATCTCAAGGAACCAGAGGTATATTGCATGATCTATCAGAAGCATCGGCCCAAACCTGGGCCCAATTTCACACCTGTCTGCTAGCAATTTGAAGCTTCCTCTGATCCGTGTTATTCTTGGCCCAACCTCCTTCTCGAAGTTGAGAACCCGCTAAGGTCCTTCTGCGTGAAGTCAGTGGGGTTTTTCTTTGTTCAAACTCTTTTGTTCTTCAAAGGGATCCTATCCTTCTGAGGAGCGAGGCTGGGGGCCGGGATCCCGTGCTCTGCATCCTTTCTGGGACTTTATGGGTTTGATTGCGCTCAGAACTCCCTGTCTCCATGCAGAAGAGGCCTCCTTCTTTGGACCTGTCATCTCCCAGACCCTTTGATGCCGGGAATCACCTGCAGTTACCTGACACAGGTTAGATCAGGAAGTGGTTTCAGTCACCTTTCAGCCCAGAGTTTGTAGGACCCAGGGAGCGTTTGCACCTACAAACAGTGGGCCTAAGTGAACCATACTGCCCACCCACAGGGAGGCCGGGAAAGACGCCTCTTTTCTCTGACCAGCTGCCGAGGCCGACAGGGTAACCAGTCACTTCTCATCAGCTGAGAGCATGGGGGCCTGGCATGCCTTCATGTATTCATGCATCTCATTCCACAAATATCTTTGGCCAAGTCCCTAAGAGGTGTCAGCTTGAGGGCCACATGCTGTAGCTACAGTGAGGAGGAAGTCTGACGGGCCTTGGCCTCCTGGATGCAGGGTTACCTGGTTCATTCATGACCAACGGAAACGAGGGCATGTCGACGGGGCACAGCAACCACATCTCCTGTGTGTGAGGTTCTGCACGTAGCATAGAGCCCTGGTGATGCTGAGGGGTAGGCGTTGGGCACTAAGTGCAAGGCGGTCAGTTAAAACCCGCCAGTCCTCCTCAGGAGAACGATGGGGCGATGCACCCCGGTAAAGATGACACTGATAGAAGCTCTAAGGAGTGCTTGGGCCCCTCTGACTCAGAGAGCCTCTTTGGGCCAGAATCCACTCAGTGGTCATGGGCTTAGACAAGTGGTCGCAATGCCCCACTCGGGGATGGCAGTCGGGGTGGGTGGGGGGCTGGTCTCTTTGATACTCAGGTGACAACCCCACATCCTAGAGCTTGTTCGCTGGGCCCTGGTCCCCATCATCCTGGCTGAACCAGTTCCCAGGGGTGCCTGGACCTTAGATGAGAAGCAGAAGGCAGAAGACAGTGGTATGAGGGTGACCACAGGCCAAGTGATTCTGACAAGGAAGCAGGTCTTTGGCTGAGATTTGTTGGGCAAGACAGAAGAGGGAAGAGTGTCCCACACAGAGGGGGCAGCCTGGCCAGGACCCAGAGACGTGGGCTAGTGAGTACCGGGGAGTGCTAGTCCCAACACTCCGTGTGCTTGGCGTGATGACAGAGGTTAGCCGCTTGAGCTATGGCAGGTTGACACGCACAGAGCCTGCCTGATGGATACAACACTTCCCTGCTCAGCTCCCAGAGGGTGTGAGCAGACCTTCCCATTTCCCAGGGACCCTCCATATCCAGGCTTTCATGTGGAAGTTGCCTTTTGAAAACACAAATCCTGGAGGCATGTTTGAGGACCAAGTGTGACTAGTCTGGGTGTTGCCGATCTCCAGCCCCGCAGGACTCCGGTAGTTCAGCCCGGAGACTCAAGGACCCCAGGGAGTACGCTTCACCCATGGGGGACACCGAGGAACCCAGTGCTCTCAACTTCCAGCTTTCCCCCACCCCTCCCCACTACCACCACCCACACATAAGGCAATATCCAGAGGAAAGAAGGCCCTTTCTTTCAAGTCGGTTTTCTTGTTAGCCCCCAGCAAGCTGTTAATTGCAGGACTGTTCCTAATTTGTGAAGGGGAAGTCGAGGCCAGCAAAGCACTTGCTTGGGGCGACCGCCTGTGCGATAATTAGGACTTGCAAGCAGCTTTGAAGTGGGCCAACGCAGACGTGGAAAGTAGCCAGCCAAGTTCAGAAGGGGCTTTCGAAGGCCTCCTTCCATCCCGTGCCAGCATCCCTGGAGGAGGACGGTCGCTCAGCCTGCCCCGCTGCTCATCAAAATGCCGAAAACCAGCTCGTGGCACCCTGAGGCCACCTAGTGGCTGGTACCTTGATCGGCCAGTCCAAGAGAGCTCTGTCTGGGAAGTACTGCCAGGATGCTCCCTAGAATCGAGGAGGCAAAGCCTCACCCCTCCTACTTTGGACACGTTCTCAGGAGAGCTCAGTCCCTGGAGAAAGACATGATATTTGGTTAAGTGGAAGGTTATTCACAAAAGGGGGAAGACCCGGCTGAGCCCTGGTGGCGTAGTGGTTGTGCGCGGGACTGCGGCCCACTGGGATGGAGGTTCGATTCCAGCTCCACGGAGCAAAGGCTGGGCCTCCTACTCCCACCACCTGAGGGCAGTGATGCCAAAAAAAAAAAAAGAGAGAGAGAGATTAAAAAAAAAAGGGGGGGGAAGACTCTCAATGAGATGGTTTGACACCGTGCCTACCACCATGGGCTCCCCAAACAATGGTGAGAAGGGCGGGTGCCTGGCAGCGCCTCCTTCTGTCCTTCTTAAGGGTTGCTGTGACAGCGCCTAGCAACTACAGTGACTCCGAGGGAAAACCCCTAGCAACGTACCGGGTACCGTGTTGGGCTTGCTATTCCTGTCAACAGTTACTGGGAATAGGGATCTGGGAGACTCGTGGGGGCAGTTCTGCACCGCCTGTCCTAGAGGGAGGGTCCCTACGCGTTAGCCACCATTGACTGGTTGGCAGTGTTTGTTTCTTGAGACAGGGAGGGTGTGGGGAGACGTCAGACAGTGTAAGACGTGACAACATATTAATAACTTACAAATTATCTAGGGTCCATGGGGTGGGGGAGAGGGGGTGAAAAACGAGACGCTGATACCAAGGGCTCAAATAGAGTGCACGTGCTTTGAGCATGATGACAGCAACAAATGTACACATGTGTTTGACACAATGGAGGGATGGGTGAATTGTGACGAGAGTTGTATGAGCCCCCAATAAAATGACGTAAGAAACAGACAGCATCTTGCTATATGCTCTCAAAGGCATTGTGAAAGTGAGTTTTAATCTCCCTAAGAGCACAATGAAAGATGTCAGTACCCTTAAAACAAAACAGCAGCAAACCCCTGCAGAGCACAGCTCTGTTCTGACGGGCATGGGGCTGCCCCAAGTCAGAGCCCCGGAACATCACGACTCTTCACTGCCTTGGAAATCTTGAAAACTGGAGCTATACATGGGTCACCAGGGGTCAGAATGGGCTCAAAGCAGTGATTGTTGATGGTTGTTCAATAGGCTAATAAGATGTCCAATCCGAAGGAGGATGTTAGGGTTAGCTGCCCAGAGCTCACAGGACACCCTCCCTTTCATTGCCCTTAAGGGGAAACCTCTCTTGCAGACCCCACTGAGCCCTGCTCTCCTGCCTGCCCCAGCCCTCTTCTGTGCCCTCCTCCCTGAGGTGCTAACTCCTCATCTGCAGGCAAGACCTATGGCAAATCCAGGCCTCAGAAAGGTCATCTGCCAAAGTCACCCCGCTGGAAAGAGGCAGAGTAAGGCTTCGAACCTGGTCTGACTGGTTCGGGAACCTGGGCTCCGCACACATTCAGGGCTGGAGCAGTGCAAAGCCTGATGCCCCAGGCATGACCTCAGTTACACTCTAGGTCAGAGTTCTCAACTTGGGGGTTGAGACCACTTTGGGGGGCGGGGGGGGGTGTCACATGGCCTTTTCACAGGGCCCGCTCGATTTATTTATTTTATTATGATTTTTTTTTGGTCCGTCCGATTTGTGACAGCAGCAACATGACAGCTACGAAGAAGCAATGAAAATAATTGTGTGGTTGGGTCCCCACCACACCACATGAAGAGCTGCATCAAAGGGCTGTGGCATGAGGAAGATGCAGGGTCACTGCTCCAGGTGGAAAACTCCCATCGGTGGAGCTGCGTTCTGGATGCTGAAACAAACCCCTCACCCCTGCAGTCAGCATCTGTGTGCAGCTGGGTCGCTTGCTGATCAGAATGCTGTGTGTGTGTGTGTGCTTGCATACTAACGAGGCAAGCTCATTCACCAGGACTTGACCTCCAGGGTTCTTGAGATGCCAACTTGTGCCCAAGTCTTTTGTCTTTCAGAGAACACTGCACTGGCTCCTGGAGAGGAGAGGATGGAGGCGGCACAAAGGCCCTTTCAGGGTCTCCCGGCCAAGGAAACGCTCTGTTCTCCCTGCAGCTTTTAGAGATGGGGGTGGGGTGAGTAAAGACAGAATCCCCAAGTGACTAAGAAGCCCTGCACTAAAGGGGGGTGGGGACAGGCCAGCTGCAGAGGCCAGGACCCGCTGTCATGGGAAAGGGACCAGCAGCCTGCTTCCTGGAGGGCAGTCATTTGTTCCCTCCGGGCTCAGCAGGAAAATCTACAGGGAGATGTGCGCCATTGGCCACAAGAGGGGCACTTTGGGGACCAGATAGATGCCCCTGATGGTAGAGACCATCTTCTTGTCACCACCCAGATAGGTCCAGAGAAGGCCCGGTCAGGGATTAATGCTCTAGGTCTCCCTCTGGGCTGAGTGTGGGAAGCCAAATCCTGTTTGTTGTTGTGGCTGTTGCTGTTGTTGGGGCTGTTAGCCCTGTGAGACCGGGCTCCCCAGCATGGCGACGCCACACCTGGTGGAAGGAAACACTGCCGGGTCCTGTGCCATTCCCACCATCAGTTGCTGATCAGACTGTTGGGATCAAGAGGGTTTGACTGGCTGGTCTTCAGAAGAAGATCATCAGGCCTTTCTTACTAGTCCCTCTTAGTGTAGAAGCTTCCCCGAGAGCTGCTCAGCGTTGGAGACACATGTAGCTTGGCCCTGTCAGAGTGGCCTGGTCTGAGGACTAGGCCACAGACGGGCTCAGACCGAGGCCCGTGGCACGGAGGGTGAGGATTGTACCACAGAGCCACCCTGCCTTGCCTCCTTTTAGCATCTTGGGTCTAAGAGACGACAGAGGAGAAAAAAACAGAAAAATGAAATGACTTTTGGAGCAAATGAGAAGATGCTCGTCTACACTTAAGACCACAGAAGCGGAAGTGAAAACTGCCATCAGATATCCAAATCGATCTAAAGGGCAGAGGTTCGAAAGCCGGGCCCAATACCACATGGGAGGCTGTTAGGAAACAGGCTTGCTTGGACGTGGATGGGGGTGCTGGAACCTGGAAGTTATCCACAAGAGCTTTCCAAATTTAAAAGGCTTACAAATGCATTGCCTAAATTAGTGGCACTATCAATAGAATGACCTTATACCCCAGGGGGATGACCGATAATGTTCTCTGTCATAAAATGATAATGAGGCCTCTAAAGTAAAGTGACCAGATTTTAACATTGGTAAACCAGGACACCATTGACCTGTAGGGTGGGGTGGGGGTGGGGTGGGGGGTGGTAAAGGGGGTATATTCCCTTCCTGTTCTCACGCCATTCCCTAGCTTGTCATGCATTCTTTCCAAATATCAGGACTTTTTAAAAACTCCGTGGGATTTGGGGAAAATTGTATAAAATCAGGACTGCCCCGCCCAAAGTGGGACAATTAGTCACTTTATTCTAAAGTGAATCAGAGTCCTTACAAAAATTCAGAGACACGTGAATGGATTTTGGATTCCCCTTTAATACTAGTCCCAATCCAAGAACATTTAGTTCTTATGATATGGCCCTACAGGATGCTCACTTGCGTGAAGAGATCACTGAAGACAAGGGTGCTACAGAAAAGTGTGGTGAAGAAAGCAGATGGTGCCCGGCTATCAAAAAGAGGAGCATTTGGGATCTTAAAGGCTTGTATTCAAATAAGCAGTCATCTAAGTGAGGCGTCAACGAAGTCTACATGGAAGAAGCACACCAAGCTGCGTGATCCAAGGATGATAAATAACAAAATCCAAATCGAAGGAGGGAACGGTGTCAGAGCTTAAATGGTGAACACCCAGTGTACAGAAGGCCGTGACTGCCAGCGGAAGCCCCAACTCCATCTGCAGGGCCCCACATAGTTGGCAGATCATATTGACTGACCACCATCGAGGGACAAGAATAAGCTTTCAATCAGACAGCGAATGTTGTCAACTTGACTCTGGCCTATGGAATGTGGTTCTAATGTGGCGTCTGCCCTTCAGATGACCTCCTTGACCCCTTTTGGATTCGTTCTGGTTGTCAATATTTCCTGCTTTTGTCTCAACGGGTTTTTTTCTCGGTCTATTTTAATATTATCATCAGTCCTTCCTTTCTTTCTTGAATATACTTGTTCTTTTTTTTTTAATTAAAAAAAATTTTTTTTTAGGTATCACTGCCCTCAGGTGGTGGGAGTAGGAGACCCAGCCTTTGCTCCTGGGAGCCGGAATTGAACCTCCAACCCAGTGGGTCGCCACTATGCCACCGGGGCTCAGCCCACTTGTTCTTTTTTATCTTTGTTTTTTGTATGTTTTCCAGTATACGAAGCACCAGATAGACAGATATAAGGAGACAAAAATTAGTGAAATGACTTTTTGGAGATATGGGGGGGTAGGTTGGAGGGAAATGGAGAGCCAATAATGAACACGAGAGGGAAAAGGGTGTTCTAGACAACTCTTTTAAAATACCACTGAGGGCTGAGCCCTGGTGGCGTAGTGGTTGAGCGTGGGACTGCGGCCCACTGGGTTGGCGGTTCAAATCCAGCAGCAGCCATCCAGGAACAAGGCGGGGCCTCCTACTCCCACCAGAGGGCAGTGATGCCCCCCCAAACAAACAAACAAACAAACAAACAAATAAAATACCATTGAACTCTGGGAGTGCATGATAATGTGAATTCTATCTCAGTGAGACTATTGGAACAATAAATAAGCAACAAGCTTACTGACATGGCATCCAAATATTCCATTGCTGGACAATCACATTATATGCGTATTGGCATGTTGTGCCCAAAAAACATAGGTTTTTCTGGCATCACTGCCCTCTGGTGGTTGTGGGCGCTACCCAGTGCTGCTCCTGAGAGCTGCCGCTGGATTTGAACCACCAAGCCTGCGGGCTGCCTTCCCCCACTCAACCACTTACGCCACCGGGGCTCAGCCCGTGCACAAAAACATAGGTATAAGTTACTGCAATCTAGGGATGGAAAACGATTGGAAATGGTCTAGGTGTGCATTGATCAAGATGATGAGTTCCACTCGTCTCAGTGTAAAAAATCAAAAACCAAAGCAACAGTTCCCGTGGACTAGATTCTGACACCCGGGGACCCGTGGGTGTCACACCAGAACTGCGTCCCTGGGGTTCGCAGTGGCTACTTTTTCAGGAACTGATGCCCAGCTTTTCTCCCAAGGAGAAAAGTCAATGTGAATGTCCAGTCTCTTAGTTAGCCCCTGAGCACACGAACCTTTGGCACCACCCAGGTCCTCCCCCAGCCCAGCAGAGAGGGTGAAAGCACCAGTCTGTAGGAGATTCTCTTGCTGCCCGGCGCTAGTTTGGGTAACTTCATTTCTTTGGACACCTCCTCGATATTTCTTCTACAAAGCTAAAAGATCCCTGATTCAGAAGCTGTTTTCCCCAGCATCCTTGTGCTCAGTGGCCGGCGGGCATGTGGATAGTTGGAATCGACCCAGCAGCCCCATGGTAGAAATGTGCTCCCGAAAGCTGGCAGCCGGGGCACCCCTCCGAGGGCAGCTCTCCTCCATCTCCCGAGGCTGCTGGGAGTCAGATTCGACTCGAGGACCCCCCCCACCCACAAGTCCCTGGGGAAGGGAAATCGTTCCCCAGAGTAACTGCTCACCCAAAGGTTGCCCTGAGGATGGATCACAGCTCAGTGCACAGGCAACAATAACCCCCACACCCCGACTGATGGGAAGCGTCAGGAAGTTTGGCTGACATTGTCGAGGATTCTGTCTTGCTTTCAATGCTCAGGGAAGCAGCCGTCAAGAGAACAAAAGATGTGTCCCACGGGATCAATCTGCTGCACAAGATCTGTTGAAGTGTTGAAAAGAAAGAATGCTATTTTGAAAACTAAAATACGCCTGACCCAAGTG
>PVJH01019701.1:0-42169 GCA_004026705.1 Nesogale talazaci
GGGGCGGGGGGCAGCAGTGGACTCTGCTGCCCGCATGGACTGACAGTATTGACGCTCTCCTCAGGAAGCATGTGACTGAGCGGCCTCCCGCTGGGGTGACCCTTGACCTGAACAATGGGGGGTTCTGCCAGGCAACTCCCTAGTAGCCGGGGGCCACACAGTGAAGCTAACGGGTCCACGGGAGGGTGAAGAGAACTGTGAGTTGCGGATCCCACCCGGCTGTGTTTACCTGTCCTCCCTTCCACCAGGGACAAGAGGAGGCGAAGGGGCAGCCAGGTACAATTCAGAAAACAGGTAGCCCCGAGTTGGGAGAGAGGAAAGCGGTGGCGGGCGTGTCTGGGCTTGGGTCCGGCGGGCCACACCCACCAGCTCGTTCTCGAACCACAGGAAGTAGGCGCAGTGGAAGTCGCCCTCCCGGAACAGCAGCGTGGTGTAGCCCTTCTGGAGGTACCTGCGCGCCAGCTGGATCAGAGACCACACCTGCAGAGACCAGGAGAGGAAGGGGGTGGGGGGCAGGGCGCTCAGAGCGCACCCGGGGCTCTGCACGCCGCTGCTGAGGCTGAAGGGTTGGCAGTCAAGCTCCTCAAGAGCAGCGCCTCTCCAGCCTGCCCATCGGCGTCTGGCTTCCGTCAGATGTCCGCTCAGCGTGGGACTCAGTCTGTGTAGCTCGGAGAGACTTGCTGCTCTCACAGGGGTCCTCAAAGTACGACCCGCGGGCCGAGAACATTTATCCGGCCTGTCCTGCTTAGTAGCCGGCTCATCCTGGGACAGTGAACTGGCCCCCTGTTTAAAAAGTTTGAGGACCTCTGCCTAGAAGAACGGTTCTCATGACGACGAACTGTATGAAAGGGTGGGGGCATGAGGAAGGTTGAGGACCACCGCCCTAGAATCATTGGGAGGATAACTCTACATATAGGGGAGCACCTCATCTCACTTTCAGGTGCCAACGCATGAACCACAAATTGATAGAACCAGTCAGGCCTGAAAATAGCCAGGGACATTGAGGTCAACGTGTGGCCACTCCTCCGGTCCCCAGGGTCACCTCCAGCCTCATGGCCTGAGCCGCCCAGAGGTGCGTCCCCTGCACCATGGGCCTGGCCACACCCAGGTCTCCGGGGCCCTCTCGGACATGTGCCTTGATGCCTTTTCTCTACCTTCTCCTGCCCAGTGCAGGCCCTCCCGAGGCTGAAGCCGCGGGAACTCCCTGCCAAGGGAGGGCTCGCATGTTCTCCCACCCCGATGAGGGAGGGGTGGGGCGCAGGTGCAATGCGCACCCCTCACCCCAAAGCGTGGGAGGGAGATGAGATTCCCGCCACACCTGGCCGCAGTGTGCTCGCTAATGAAACCAGGAAAGGGATCCGCGGGCTAGCTGCGCTTTTCAGGGCAGCCATTTGACAGCACGCATTAATAATCTTAAAAAAGCGCCCTCCCGTTCCGTTTCTGGAAATCCATATCGTGGAAAGAATCAAAGAGCAGAGACGCACGCGCGAGGATGTGTGCTGCTGCGGGATTGTTCATCACGGCGCAAGCCGGAGACAGCCGCTCGCTCAACACGAGGAAATGGGTCAGTGAATTGCGCTGCAACCACCCGATGGACTATTATGGGGCTGTCGAAAATCGGGCTGGTGAAGAAGAATGACAGGAGGAAACGCGTGGCGCCGTGCGACATGGAAGATGCGGCAACCACCACTGCACATCCGGCTGGATCTCAATGATGGGGAAACGGACCGGCCGTGAGAAACCGAGGCGTCAATGCCCAGGATCCGGAGAAGGGGAGAAGGTGATGCTGGTGCCGATGGTACCAGCAGGGGCTCCATGAGCCATACCTCTCATTGTGTGGTTCACCTGTACCCTCTGCTCACCTACACAATGACTCTGTGATGCCGAGGACGCTAAGACTTAGGCTAAGCAGGGCTCCAGGCCACACCGCGGGTGAGGGGTAGAGCCAGGCTGCAAACATGGGCATCTGCGGCTTCCCTTAGAGTAACAATAATGGTACCCTGTATTACGCGCACGTGCACACATGTAAGTCAACGAGTACTGCTATCAAATGATATAAACCTTTATTAAACAAAAACATCGAAGTATAAAACTACTGTTTCTTGGTCTATGCTCCATCTGGGTCTATACACTTCTCTCTCTCTCTCTCTCTTTCTCTCTCACCCTTCCCCAGATCATTCTGCACTCGAGTGACATATCCACGCAGCATCCCCAAGGGACGCCAAGAATGTCCCTTTTGCATGTTCTTTGAGGGTTAGGGACACAGGGAGGTGTGAAGGGCACGGTCAGGGCTATAGGGTGGCTGGGGGAAGGTTTCCCAATGAAATTCTCCCAGGACACAACACGCAGACCCTCCAGGTAAAGAGATGGGGAAAAAAAATTCCTCAGTGCATCTCCCCCAGCCTTTATCTCATCAGAGCAGTTTTTAATTTTCTTAAATATTCTTCTTAATAATGCCCCATGATTTTCTTGTGTGCTTTGAGAAAATCTACCAAGACAGCGCTTTGGAAGTATCTGCAAGACTGTCACCAGTAACTTCTGAGCTGACCACACTGACTTGAACTGCACTGGCCCAGCAGACTGGACCTTTTCCTCGAATGCTCCCTAATGAGATGAAGACCCAGAGATTTGTCGGCAGCCATCTAGTGATGGCAGAGACATGACTGAACAAGGTCTGTTTGCAATGAACATGTGTATGAACTGGAGGCCTCATAGCAATACTCCTTCACATTCTCTGGTGTGTGTGTGAATACGGTCAAACATGTGTGTCTGTTAGATGCTGTTTTTCACAAAGGGAGCCCTCATCTGAAAGGCTTGAAGTTCAACAAGTGGCCCCCTAGCAGGGAAGCAACAAAGCCCACATGGAAGAAGCACACCCGGCTTTGTGATCATGAGTTGTTGATATCAGGCATCAAAAGACCCCAATCATATCAGTGTAAGCAAGGGGGCTCGAGTGGAGACCCAAAGCCCATCTGCAGACACTTGGACATCTCCTCACAAAAGGGTCCCAAGGAACAGAGGGACCAGTCAGGGTGCACTATAGCACCGATGAAACACACAACAATCCTCTAGTTTTTTAATGCTTCCTCTCCTCCCCCATCATGACCCCATTCTACCTGACAGATCTGGCTAGGCTGGAGCAGGTACATTGGTTCAGTTAAGAGCTCTCGACACATGGAATCCAGGACAGTAATGAGAGTAGCGATACCATGAGGGTATAAGAAAAGTGAGGGGAGACAGGGGAGAAAGGGGAAACTGATTGCAATGATCACTGTATAACCCCCACCCAGGGGGGTGAACAACAGAGACATGGGTGAAGGGGAACAACAGACAGTATGAGATATGAAAGTAATTTATAATTTATCAAGGGATCACGAGGGTAGAAGGGTAGGGGAAGGAGGGAGAAAAAGAGAAACTGATATCAAGGGCTCAAGTAAAAAGAAAATGTTCTGAAAATGATGATGGCAACAATATATACACATGCGCTTGATACAGTTGAGGTATGGATTGTTATAAGAGCTCTAAGAACCCCCAATAAAATGATTTAGGAAAAAAAAGTGGGGGACCTCTCTCCTCTACCATCACTTAAAAAAATGTTGTCGGGAGGAGGAGTCAGTTAAATTGGGAGAAGAGCATCCCCTATGCCGCCCCCAAAAAGGCTTCTGAAGCAGACAGCCTTATCAATTTCTTCTGTCCATTTTAATTCTTTATGTTTTCATTGAGCCTTTCATATGAGCCTTTCATATGCCAGGCATTGTGCTGGGCACTGCCATTTCCCCCCTCTGGCCTCACTGTCCACACCACTCTGCCACACCCAGGAGCATCCCACAATCAAAGGGCATGGTCCTGAGTCCTGAAGGTCACCACGCCAATTGCCATTCCCAGGGAGCTCACAGCTGGATGGGCATGCACACAGTAGGTCATCGAGGGCCAGCATGGTGTGACCAGACCCTCAAGGGGACCCCTTCTTCCTGGGCAGCTCATGGGCTGCCAATTACTGGCCAGTGAGGAGGTCCTGGTGGGGGTTACCTTTTTTTTAATGAAGGCTGGCAGGGGTCCCCTTCCGAGCTCCGAAGATGTCCTCTCCCTGGTGCTGAGGGAAGGTGCCACCATGTGCCCAGTCATGCGGTCCACGAAGATGAAGTGCACCAGGCCTGGGCAGTCTTCCAGGTAGGTGAGGTCTGAGTCAAGGTGCTCAAACAGCTAGGGAGGACATGTCAGCTCGGGCAGGCAGTGGGGTCAGCAGGGCCAGGTATACTACACCTGCCTTCCCCAAAGAGTGCCCTTCCACTCTCCCTTCTCTTCTGGGGGTCTTTCATTACCTCCCAGCTTTCCATCCTTGATAAGCAGATCGGTCAAGGTGAGCCCGGCCAGAACCTGGGATGAGTGTGAGTCGCACACACACTAGGCTGTGTAACAGCCTAGCTAATGGGTGAGTCTAGCAGGCCGTCCAACCCCACACCTCACGCTTTGTTCATTCCTCCCCTTCATCTGGAAAGGATGGGCGGCTCCCACTGGTTTATCAGGGCTGTGGGGTGGGGTGGGGTGGGGGGAGGGGATTTGGGGCGCGAACAATGAATGTGGGAAGGGGGCGGGAGTATTAGAACAGGTTGTGACGATGCACATACAACTCTTTTAAAAAGTGATTTAGCTGTGGAAGTGTATAATATGTGAATGCTACATCAAGAAAACAACTAACTACAAAACATGGCAGGCAGGCAGGAAGGCAGGAAGAATGAAAGAAACTGAACTTGACTGATGGCTCCCTATGGGTGAAGGAAGAAGAGTTCTTGCTTAGGGGGCACGGAGTCTCTGTGAATGATGGCGGACTAATCTGGAAAAGGATATCAATAATGGTTGGGCAACATGAAACGTGCAGTCAGTGGCACTGAATTATACGTGACGTGGTTGAGTTGGAGATTGTCTTGTGTCTCTTTTTGACAATCGTGAAAAAAAATGACAGGACTAACAATGAGTTTGGAGGGGGGGGGAAGGAAACACCCTGGGATTGATGGCGATGATGAGTGTACAACTCTTCCTGATGTGATTGAGTTGTTGAGCTGTACGGCACATGGATGAAATGCCAGTATCAATGCCAATTTGTTTTTTCTAAAGGCTTCCTGTTGAGGGGCTAGAAGACCCGGGAAGGGCAGTGAATGATAGCTTCTGGCATTCTGTTCAACTGTCCTACTACTACTCCTCAGACACGACTCTTAGGAGCCCGGGGGGTAGCTCTCTAGAAAGATGAAGAAAGGAAAAGCTGCTTGACAGAATGCCCTGTGGACGAGCAGCTCGCCATAAAACTACGTGTCCATGGTAAAGCAGGGCCATGACTCCATTCCTACCAGATAATACAGGGGAGAAGCCAGTTTGCCGAGACTGCAACTCTCTCGGGGAGTAGGCAGCCTCGTCTTTGTCTTGCAACGGGGTCGAACAGTCTCAGAAACCCTTGGATACACAGGGATGCGCAGACTCACCGCGGGGCTTCGCAGACCCTGCTGCAGGCACAGACCCGCTCTAGGAAGGAGCTGGCCCTCAAGGTCCGGGATCACAGAACCCCACACCCATGTGCGGGGCTGGTGGGGAAGCGTGGAGGTCAAGGGTCTCTGAGTCTTTACTGGAGACTCTTACGGACTGCAGACACTTTGCTCATTGGGATCTTTCTACCTCCCCTTAATTGGGACAGTACATCCACTTAATTTTTTTCCCAGAAAAGCAACTCCCTTCCCTCGCGCCCCGCCCCCTCCCCCCCACCCCCAGCTCCATGCAAGAGAGGGACCTGGGGCTGAAGGATATGACACCATGGTGACATTGCGCCGACTCTTCACCAACAAGAAGTCCCTCCAGTCCGCCAGCTTTTCTCTGCCGGGGAAGCACAGGCCACCGTGAGCCGCGTCCCCCATCCTCCTTGGCTGGTGTCGGGGTCAGCCCCAACTTACTGTAGGAGCTGCCGGGCCTGGTCCTGCAGGTGCTGGGGGAGGTGGGGGCCACCCTGGCCCGGTGCGTTGCTCAGGAAGCTGAGCCGGTAGAAGGTGTAGAGCTGCTGTTTCAACTTCCGGCACGTCTGGAGCAGCCTGGCCGGCCCAGGGGAGGGGGTGTCACAGCGGCCCAGGCCTGGGAGAGCACCCTGAGCCCGTCCAACCCTCGCCAGCCTGCTCAGAGACCTGAGTGCCAGCTACATGGCCCCTGCCATCAGGGGGCTTATACCCTGCTCCCCTGCCCCCAGGCTCCCCTCGGTTTCCCCAGGGCCCTGCTAGGCTCTAGTCCTAACAGATATATTTTGGGGGGGGGGGTAGAAATGGGGCATGAATTCCCTCCTTCTTGTCTTGAGGGGAGCCTGGAGTCTCTGGGAAAGAGCTTGCTGGCCTCAGCGCCACGACTTACTCCTGGGAAGATCCGGGCTCACTTCTGGAGAAGGCCTTCGTCTTAAACTCCAGCCAGGTGTTCTGCAAGGGCAGGTGACAGGGGGAGGCTTTCTGAGAACGTCCCTGGGGCAAGTGTGTGAGTTCATCCGCCTGCAGGCTGGCCTCTCTGGCGGGCCCAACCCACTCCCGGCCATTCTTAGTGACTTATTCAACAAGCAATGGACCCTGGCCTCTTCAAGGATAGACATGCTGGTGGGGTATGGAGTGGGAGGGAGGGACTCCCTCCCCCAGGGAGGGCAAGGGCAAACTGGATGGGTAGCAGCTGATATCCTTATGGATGTCCTCATCCCCACTCCCACTGTTGATCCTTAGATGAGGACCCCCTCAGAGGGGAAGAACTCTAGTGTGATGGTCCAGGGTCGAGGAAGAGGCAGAGATTTTGAGCCTCAGGCTGCCTTTACAGCCTGCTCGGTCCTTCTTCAGCATTCCTTAAACAGACCCCTGTTACACACACACACACACACACACACACACACACCCTGGCCCTTGGCTGCCTGACCCCGGCGCTCTCATCCCTGCTATCTGCTCTCAGTTCCAGCCTCGGTTTGAACAGTGCTGGGATGGTCTGTCTCCTGGTCTGGTGCCCCTTGCTGAGCTCCAGGGGTCTCTTCTTCACCTCTCTAGGCCTCGCTTCCTGCCCCCACCCCACCCCCACTCCCACAAGGGGTTCTGCGCCAGGGGGCTGTCCCCGCCTCCTGCACCGAGGTCTGCCCCACACTCCAGCCACAGCTAGAGGTCTCCCTGCATGGGCTGTGTGGCAGACAGATCATTGGCCTGGTCCCAAGGTTCAATAGCCAAGTATCCTTAACTAAGTCCTAGCAGAGTATCCGTATTGAAGCCCGCTTTCTCACATAGGAACCTTGGTGGCACAGTGGTTGCGTGCTGGGCCACTGACTGCAAGGCCAGCAGTTCGAAACCACCAGCTGCCCCTTGGCTAAAGACGAGACTTTCTACTCCTGTTGAGAGTCACAGTCTTGGAAAATCACAGGGCGGTTCTGCCCTGTCTTAGAAGTTGCCTCAAGCCAGCACAGACCCCCAGCCGTGAGTAGCACAGAAATTATCCTTGGCGTTCTGTGTGGAACTCTCCCCCGGGGTGGTGCGAATGACATGCTCAGTGGCTAGCCTAGAGGCTGTCACATCAGACCCACCTCACGGTCCCATCAGAGACCCCTGTATGTGAAGATGACGGCCAAGAAAACCATTCAGACCAGTTCTACTTCACGTGGGTGGACTCATGTCAGATCTGGCCATGCAAACCCCCCTGCTTCTCCTCCAAGGCGGCTACATGTGGAAACTGGGGCCTCACCTGAATCTCCTGGCCCCCTCGATTCTTGACAAACTTGTCCATCCTCTGGCGCAGGTCTGTCACGAGGGGGTGGGACCGCAGAGTACTTCCGGTCTCCTGACCCTCCTTCAGCTTCTGCTCCAACGAGGAAAACCCATCCAGCAGCTCGTACAAGACCAGGGCCAGGGGGGTGCCTGGGCTCTAGGGAGAAAGCATGGGGTCGGGTGAGGTGGGGCAGCCGGTGGAGGGGGTGTGTGCTCAGGGGCACTAGGGCAGGGCAAGGGCCCTGGTACCTTGGTCAGGAACACCAGATTGATGCCCGGCCACAGGGGCAGGCAATACAAGGTGTGGGGCACCAGGGGGCAGTATTTCTCTCTCACGCTGGCATCCAGGAAAATCCTTCTAGGGCTGGTGGCTGCTGGGGAGTGGGAGGCCAGCATCTGCAGGGGGTCTTCGCCCACCTACAAGGATGAAGAAGCCGTTAGGGAGTGCTGGGAAGGAGGCGGAGGGTCTCCTGGCCTCCTCTCCCACTCGGAGCCACCCACGGTTGCCTGTGGCTGTCTTCCTGGTGAACCACGGAGGAGGCCAACACCTCACAGAGAATCACAGGTTTGTCTTCAACCCCACCGGACCCACTTGAGCAGCTCCAGCCTGTAGTTTCCCTCCCAGCTTCTTCTCGGGCTTTCCAAGGCCCCAGAGTCAGGGGAGGACCCCAAGTGGGAGAGGGCATAGCGGCTGGGGGTGGGAGATCATAGGGCCCCAAAAGGCAGGCAGAGGAGAAGCTAGGGACCAGGAAGAGCAGAGGCTCTTGTCATGCATCTGTACTTAGCGCTGACGTATGTTTTGCTACTTCTGTCCCCTCAGCCATTCACATTGCCCAGGAGGGAAAAAGGACAGCGGCTAAGTGACTTGGGGAGGAAGATGCCGGCCTATGAGAGGGCTCAGAGTAAGAAAGCCTTTCCGAGTCAAAGCAATATGCAAGAGGGGAGGAAGGCCAAAAGGGCCCAGGGAAGGATGTTGCTTCCATGTTTGATGCAACATTAAAAATACCGAGAACCTCGTGAGAATCCACTCTCAGACTCGGTGAAACACAAAAGCTTAGAGCAACTGAGTCATGTGGTAGGCCGTTATCAGGCAGTTATTGAAAACCATCCTGCGGAAGGATGCTTAGAAACAGTCATTAAAAAACCATGAGTTTCATTACGATCCAAATCTGGTGGAAAAGAAAACGTATACCATTGATTAGGGTTTCCCACAAACTTTGGAATCTCACACACACACAAAGATGAGAGGGAAATACTCCAAAATATCTGTAGGGCTTGGCATTGGGGGATGGGTTTGAGAGCTTTTATTCTCTTTTCCATACTTCGGTATGTCCCAGTTGTCCAACTACGAATGTATTTGACTTCTCATTTACAGAAGCAATCAAAACCAAGCTGGGCTGGCTCTCTTCAGAATAGTGAAGAGGTGGTGGTAGGGTATTTATGTGGAGCTGAGGCTTGGTTCCTGGGGGAGGGGATGGGTTAAAGTCACCCTTCTTTGCACCTGTCTACCCCTGCAAGGTCAGATGAAGCAGCAGGAGGCAGTTGGCCAGTGGAGCCCCCTGGAGGCGACGTCTGGATTTCCAGTGCTTGCAGCAGCCTCTCAGACCAGCCAGGGCAGACCTGCCCAACACCTGCGCAGGGACACTCACCTGGATCTGATCGCCATCGATGGGTGGGGTGCCCCTCTCCAGCCAGATGGTGCTGCCTGTGGGCCATAGTGGGGTGTCAGTGGGGGAGGAATGGGGAGGGTAGCCATAGAAGCTCTCCTGCTGGTCTGTCTGTCCTTCTGGGGGCAGCAGGCGGGGCACTGAAGTGCTTCTCATACTATGAGTATGCCACAAACCTTGACAGCCATCGCCACAGACGGATTACTTCTCAGAGCTTGACGGTCACCTCCATAGACGGAGGTGGCTTACTTTGGAGGCTTCTTCAAAGTTCCTCAGCACCCAGGCCTTGACCCCTTTTATGTCCTCATGATTCCTCGTCTCCCATTCCCTTGACACCCCCAAGCCACTAGTACAATCCCAGCTGCCCTGATGGTGGCTCCTGGGGACTCTCTGCCTGTGGAAGGTGGACTGTGCTCCAGAGGCTTCAAGGGCTGAGTTTCTAGAAGCACCCTCTTGTTTGGCTTCCATGTAAACAATATGTGCACACATTGGTGGACACGAGGAAACGATATAAAAGACCCCCACATTCTGGCCAGCACACTCAAGCATATTCCCTCCTGCATGCCTCCTGACATTTCTGCAAGTGGATTCCACCTTCGGCTTCTAGTCCCCAAAGGCTACCGTTGATCAAGGGTGATATTTTCTAATGGTCTAAGGCCTGGTGAAGTTCCGGGTAGGGGTAAGTAGGACCCAGCCATGGGAAGATAGATGGAAACCATGTCTCCTCTGGGGCCCACAGCCAGGCCTGAGGGCAGCGGGGCTCCCAGTGGTGGATCTGCAGCTGGACCGGGGTGGAGGGCAGCATGTGGCTGGTTCCGGGGTAGGCAGGAGCTGTTGCCACACAGGCCTGGGCCCTGTGGTGCCAGCCTCACGTGTCAGGATAGCCTTAGGAGGGGTGCACACACATCAGTGCACATGGGACCTTTGGCCCCTGCCCTATGGGATCTGTCAGGCCCACTTCCTCTGCTTGTGGGATGCCTGACCCCTCTGTGCCCATGGCTCTCTCAAACCCGCCCAAGGAGCCTCTGCAGGTGGGCGCTTCTGCCTGTGGACAGCAGGCAGAGTGGGAGCCGCTGTGGCATGTTGGCCTCCCCTGGCTGTTTGGCCTCTCTGGCCTGGGGTGCCCAGATCCACACTCTTCCTGGGCTGGGCCGAGGGTTGTGGCCATGGGAAAGGCCAGTTGGCAGAGCAGGGAGGGACTTCAGCCGGCAGGGCTCCTTCAGAGCTCCGTGGTGGGTACAGTGGCGGGGCGCCTGTGGTGCAGCCCAGCCACCGTTTCCCCCAGGAATCCACTCAAGCAGCAGCCCTTTCCCGGGCACCTACTATGTGTTCGGAATTAAGCGCGCAGTCTCCCCTACTCTGTAGCTCATCACACATTTGAAATACTCTGCACTTGTCACAGTATTGTTCTCTCTTCCATGTAACTGTGGAGACCCATCGTCTAGGACGGTGCTTCTCTGGGGAAGCATGCTGCAGTTCCACAGATGGAGGAGTGCGGTCCCCACCATTTCTAAAGCACATGTGCTGTGGAACGGTGTACTTTCCAGCTCAGAGGCAAAGGAAACCAACCCCTGAGAGACTGGGCTCGGGGTTGGGGAAGGGGAAGAGGTGTTTGGAGGGGCCAATCTGTGGGGAGGGAAGGAAGCAGTATGAGAACGAAAAAGACACTTCCGAGCACCCTGTTCTGGGTTTACGGGGTGTTTGCAGAATCAGGGTGGGGTGCCAGGGGAAGCTCCAGACTATTGTGTGTGCCTGGGCACATCTCTGAGTATCAGGGGTTCCTTGAAGCCCATCCAAGCAAAGAACATCTAGCCCAGTAGTCTTCTGCCATCGTAGCATTGGAATTATTTCGGGACCTTTTAAAACTCTTGATGCCTGGGCCGCACTCCCTACCTATTTGGACGGAATCTCTGGGCCCAGGCCCAGCGTCTGTCTATCAAGTCCCTGGGTCATGAAGGTCTGACACCCGGATGAGTCATGCTTGCCCTTTCGAAAACCTCGCTGCCATGCCTCCATGCCGACTCACAGGACAGGGGAGAACGGCCCTGTGAGGTTCTGCGAGGGTAACGCTATGGGAGTAGAGTCTCTTGCTCGAAGCAGCTGGTGGTTTAGATCTGTTGACATCGCAGTGAGCAGCTCAGTGGTACCCACTCCATCACCAGGGCTCCCCAACTTGCCCTTTAAGGTTATGCAAACTTCCTCCGACTTGGGAAGGTCAGAACCGATCTCGAACTCGCACCCACTTCTTGATCACAATGACCTTCGCTTGTGGCGGGTGTCGCCAGCATTTTTCAAATCGCTGAAAAAGCTTCAAGCCTTTTCTTGAAGCGAAACTAAACTGAGCCATGCTCCCTGCCTTCAGGGTCAATCCCAACTCTTAGTGACCCACATCCGGCGGATGTGAACTGCTCCTTGGGGGCTCTGCAGCTGTACATCTTTACAGGAGCAGAAAGCCTCATCTTCCAGCAGTGGGCTCGAACACAGAACCTTGCGGTCAGCAGTCCAACCCGTAACCCACTCCACTACCAGGGTCCTCGCGTGCACTGAAGTGAGGCAAAATAAAACCCAGAGGCACCTGCTTTGACCTCCTGAGCGTTTCGACTTCAAATAAGACACATTTGGATCTCCCTCATAGCCCGGGGTGGCCTGTGTTTCTAAAGCTCCAACTTAAACCGATGCACACAGGTGGGTCCCTCCCTGGCTGTACACTGGACTCACCAGGACAAGGAGAGTGGGGCAGGGCCTCCTAAGTATTCACACTGGAGCCCTGGGTCTGGGGACTCTGCCTGAACCTGGCTGCCTGAAGTTCTCCAGGTGAGGGTAGTGCACGGCCAGGGTGGAATCCGGAGTGAGCCACCAGTGAGTCCCCTTCAACACCAGCCTGCAGAGATGTGTGAATCCCCGGCCTCTTTCCTTCTGTTAGATGGAAGCCAATAGTCCAATTGTCTGTCCTTTCTCTCAAGCCGCCGTGCGTGTCATGCTTATTCAGAGTGACTACTATAGTAGTCTGGGTTTGGGTCTCTCTATTGATCTACAGAGAGCTGTCTGTTGATGACAGCATATACATTTTAAGCGCTTTTTATCGTTGACCCACATACTCTGGCAGAACAGATAAAGTCTAAACCATAGGGGCTGAGCCCCGGTGGCGTAGTGGTTGTGCACGGGACTGCGGCCCACTGGGATGGAGGTTCGATTCCAGCAGTGGGGCTGGGCCTCCTACTCCCACCACCGGAGAGCAGTGATGTCCCCCCCCCCCAAAAAAAAAAGTCTAAACCATAAGTTGAGTCACTGAGTCGATTCTGATTCTTAGGGCACAGCTGCCTGCCTCCTCTTTCTCCCATGGAGTGGTGGCTGGGTTTGAACTGCCCACCTTTTGGGAGCAGCCGAGTGTTTAACCACTGTGCTGCCAGAGCTCCTAAAGTCTCAACTAGAAGCTGAAGGGTTATATATAAATATATCTAGAATGCACTCTAAGATCAAATGATGATCACTGCATTTTGCCCAGTCATCAATTAAGTATAAAGAAAGAAAGAGGAGACAGACACTAGCTCAAGCCTGTGACACATGACTTCTACAATGAAACGGATGTGTCCTGCAGGGTTTAGGAAGCAGCCGAGAGGCCTCCATGGGGCTGACAGCCATGCTTGAACTGGCAGGGAAGACGGGGAGGGGTCTGGGGCCAGCATGGCATGCTTGGCAAAGAGAAGACCCTCAGTATGTGGGTGTTAGCACCTCAGATCAGAGGAGGGGGTGTCCACTGAACTGTACTATGGGATTCCTGGAGCTGCTGAGTGCCTCGAAGCCCCCATGTCCCCCTGCACACCACTCGTGCCTTACCTGAGCTCTGCTCGCCTGGAGAAGGAGCTGGCGTGAAGTACTCCTCGGGGAGGGAGAAGCTGTCTGTCTCCTGAAGGCAAAGAGGGCATCTCAGGTCCAGGGCTGAGAGACAACCTGGGGACTGGCTTTCCAGGACGAGGCCTGACCGCATAGGGAAGGGGGATCCACCCGTCCACCTCCATGCAGCCCCCACCGTGTCTGGAGAGCTGCTGTTGGCCGCGGGTGTGGAGTGGGGGCTCCAGGGCTGCTGCACGGGGATGCTCAGGCTGCTTCGTGTCCTCTGGGGGGAAGCCTGTGGAGGGGCGGGCGTGGTGCTCCTTAGAGGCGTCTGAGGCGAGGCCCTGGGCCTGCCAGCACCTCACAGAAACACCCTCGCTGTGGAACTGGGGGCCCTCCCCACGGCTGCCCTGTGTGGGCCCCACTTTCGGGGGTGGGGCTAAACCCTACAGGGGGGCTAGGCTTTCTCCAGAACCCAGATGCTGAGCACGCTGGGCCTTTCCAGCCCGCTATGTCTGCCACTGACAAAGGTGGTGAAAATGGCTGTGGAGGTGATGGGGGCAACACGGAGTGGCCTCTCACCCTAGGCAATGTTGGGGGCCTATGCGAACCGTCACTTTGTTCCCCCGCCACCCCTGCACAGTAGCCCCAGTTGGCACCATTAGCACAAACTCTGGAGCGGGGGAATGGACTTGCCCAGATCACGTGCTGGCTAGGGCGGGGAAGTCAATTTCAAACCAGCACTGTCTGCCTCCCCCTATACCACATGCCTTCCAGAACCCCTCCTCCATCCAGAACGGGGTGGGGGGGGGAGGGGAAAAAGGGGGGAGAGAGGGGCAAGTCCTGTCTCATTTTGTGCACAGAATGGTGACGCGCACACCAGGGTCCCCTCTGGCCTGCACTGTCCAGGCTGGTTTCTGAGCCCTGGGGGGAGTCGCCCAAGACCTGCACATTGTTGGTCTCCGCTGTGCTCTCACTGGGGTAGAGGTCCTGCACCAGGAGGACAAGGGCCAGCAGGTCGGCCGGACGAAGCAAGCTGGCGTTTTGGCTGTAGAGACAGACAGACAGACGGATGGGCAGGGAGTCAGACTGTGAGCGGGGCTTCTTATCCTCTGGGGCTGGTGCCAGACTGGAGGGGCAGGAAGATCAGGGCAGATAAAGACAAGTCCCCACCACCCATACGTTGACAAATGTCCCTGTGTCAGTCGACTTAACCCTTTTATGGAGAAAGGCAAGGTAGCGATGTAATTCATCCATCCGCTGTGGTCATCCGCTGAGTCTAAAAATGACTGGTAGGAAACAGCTGGAAACCACTTGAAGTATAAATGGATGTCCCGGCTTAAGATGGGAAACCATATCCCAGGAAGAACAATTTCAGAGAAAGGGAGAGCACCAAGACCGAGTGGAGCCTTGGAGACTCTGGGAAAGGTTTCCTGAGAGAGAGGGGTTCTGGGGGGGGGGGGCTCCTGGTAGGGACAGCAGCAGCAGAGCTTGCTGGGTAGAGGGGGCGGCAGGGGCTGAAGGTCCTCGGCTCACCTGGAGTAGAAGGCCAGCAGCTTGCAGTGCACCAGCAGGAAGGCGTGCACGGCCTCCTCGCCCGCCCGCTCGGCGCTGGCGTTGACAGCATGGACCACGTGCCGCTCCAGGGCCTCTATGCACAGCTCACAGAGCTGGGGGTGGATCAGCCGCTCTAAGGCCTGGGCACGTGTAGGCGGAGAGAGGAAGTTGTGTCATTGACTGCCCTCTCCCTGCTCCGAGTCCCCGGCTACAGTCCGTACTGAGCTCGGACAATGTGCCCGATAGTGGGAGGGCCATGGAGACCACAAGGGGATGAGACAGACATTTGTGTCAGGCAACAGACATGGGATGTGCATGGAGTGGGAAAGGCATAGTCCTGAAGCAGAGGGCAAGCAGGGGCACCTAGGTCAGGGTGTGGTCACTGAGGCAGCCCTGAGGAGACCATCTTTTTCAGAGGTGTCTCTAGAACAAGAGGGCCCACCCAAGAAGGAGCAAGAGGGAGAACTCTACAAGATAAACAAAACGGCACATGCAAAGGCCCTGGGGCAGGGAGAGTCAGGAGCAGGGCTGTCCAGTTGAAACCAAAGGCAAGCTTCACATGGAAACTTACACATAACAACATTTCCCAGGACCATGTGAACAGAGTACAAAGAAACGGGTGACCCTCAATGTCATGATCTTTTAGCTGACTCAAGAAAGCCCCAATAGTACCATGTCCACACATAGATGCAATATGAAGGCGTTACAGTTCTTGCACCAAGTCATAAAGACTTCTCCAAGGTAACGCCCTTGGTGCACCACTCCAGTTGGACAAACCACAAGGAAAAGGGGGTGGCCTGGGACTCCACAGTCACACGCAGCGACTCAATACCATCGAGTATTGCACTGCCATCGAGTTGATTCTGACTCACAGCCCCATGGAGGGAGAGGCACTGCCTCTGTGGGTTTCCAAGGATGTGAATTTGTGTGTGTGTGTGTGTGTGTGTGTGTGTGGCATCACTGCCTTGGTGGGAGTAGGAAGCCCAGCCTTGCTCCTGGAGAGCTGCTGTTGGATTTGAACTGTCAACCCTGTGGACCGCAGTCCTGCACACAACCACTAGGCCACCAGGGCTCAGCCTGAAGGATGTGAATCTTTATGGGAGCAGGAGGGCCCTCTTTCTCCTGCGGTGTGGCTGGTGGGCTCGAATGACTGGCCTGGGGCTTAGCTGCCCCATGGGTAACCCACCAGGCTACCAGGGACCCTCACCTGCAGCTAGTGATTGCCACGTTGAACGGACATAAACACAGCCCATTTGGGAAGTGGAAAGAAGGCCCACGTACCAGTGCACCATGAACAAGGATAAGAAAGGCAAGCGATGGCAGGGACCAGGTCGCTCGACAGGGCATGGAAAGTTCGGGAGTACATGTGGATCCTCTGTGTCAGGCCACCTCCTTCAAGAAGCCCTTCTGGATAACCCGAGAGGGAGGCGACTGCTTTCTCCTTAGGGCCACCACAGATTTTGAAGGCGTCTCAGAGGGGGCCTGGGATGTTCTGCAGTGCACACGTCAGATCTCCCTCGGAGGGGCCGAGGTCTGTCGCAGCTGAGGAACATCTCCCAGGTGGGATTGACTCGCTTCTGAACTCCCAGAGCTGGCACACCTGACACATAGCAGCTACTACACCTTTATCAGAAGAGTGAGTATGTGTATGTGTGTGTGTGTGGGGGGGGGGGGGGGGGGGAAGGGGGGAGGTATAAGAAGGAATTGCTTTAGATCTAGTTTCAAGTTTACTAATTTCCCCTTTAGCCGATCTGCTTATCATTTGTGTCATCTGCTGTTGAGTCCCTCCCTTTTTATGATCCATGTTCACTGCCACTGAGTGCATTCTGACTCACAGCCACCTCATTAGAGCAGAACGACTTCTGTGGGTTTCTGAGGCTGTCTGTCTTTCTGGGAGCAGAAAGCTTCCTTCTTCTTCCAGGGAGCAGCTGGTGGTCTTGAACGGCTGACCGTAGTGTTAGCAGGCCGGTGCATAACCACTCTGCATGTATATTTATATGTACGTGAACTCACTGCCATGGAGTAGATGACAACGCACAGCGACAATACACAGGACAAGGTAGACGTGCTCTCTGAGTGAGTCACAGAGATGATATCTCTTTACTAGCCCCGTCTTTCTCCCAGATAGAGGTTGGTGGTTCCAAACTGCTGATGGATGCGAATTGATGACCCTGGGGAATCGCAGCAGGTACTCACTGCACCACCAGGGGTCCATATAATTCTTTCTTTCTTTCTCTGTGTATTTTTTTCTTTTCTGGAAAGTGGGGCAAGGTTGACGGAGCTCTCTGCAGAGATTTTTGTTCCTGCTAACCTAAAAGCATGCCCCGAGACGTCTGATGGGATAGCCACGGCCTAAGGGCTCCCACACCCGGGAGTCAGTCACCAGCTAGGCACCTCCACAGCGAAGCACTGCTCCTGCTCCCACAGGCGGCTGGCGGTTGACAGCAGGCTCTGGAAATGCTCCCACACCTGCCGGCGCTGCTCCAGGTCTGGGGGCCGCAGCCTGTGGGCCGAGTCAGGAGGTGAGAGACCAAGAGAGGGCTGGACTCACACCGCTTGGGCACTGGGGAGCCGGGCCCAGGCGTGAGGACTCACTCTTTGCGGATCAGCTGGCTGTCCATGCTGACCAGTCCGAAGTGCACCTCGACCAGATACTTGAGCACGCACAGCTTCCGCCGCAGCTCCCCCTCGCCCTCTGTGTGGTCTCCGTTGATGGCGATGAACAGGCACTCTCTGAACTGCCGGCCAGAAGAGAGGGAGGGAACTCGCTGCCACCGCGTCTATGCTGACTCACCACAACCGGGCTGGACAGGGTAGAACTGCCCCATGGACTTCTGGGGCTGTAACTCTTTATGGGAGAAAGCCTTATCTTTCTCCTGAGGACAGCTGGTGATTTAGAACTACTGACTTTGAGGTGAGAAGTTCGACATGTTAGCCCATTAAGCCATCATAGCTTCTTCTCCAAACTGTAGACACACACACACACACACACACACACACGCCCCTCAAAAACATCTCACTGCTATTGGGGGTAACTCCAAGGCTATACAATCGTTACAGGAGTAGGAAGTCTTGTCTTTTCCCCAAGCAGTGGCTGGTAGGTTCAAACTGCTGACCTTGGAGTAAGCAGTCAGATGTGACCCACTATGGCCCCCAGAGGCCTAACTGTAGGCACAGCTGAGGCCAATTCAGCCAACCTTGATGGCTTCCCTTTACTTGCTCTTCCCACAAGGGAGACTGCCGGGGGAGGGGGGGGCGCTGAGGTCCCAGGGGGTTGGATGACATGCAGTTTCTGCTTTTCAAAGTGTGGGAGTTACGTAATCTGTCGTCAATGTGAGACTTAAGAGAGAAGGGGTGGAGTTTAGCCTGTCAATCGGGTCACAACTCGATGACCTCATTTGTTGGCATGGAGGAGAAAAATTGCTTGCTGGAGGAGGGGCACTCACTGTGAGACATTACTGATGACGTGCCTGGTGGAGCTATGCTGATGCAGTCAGAGGAACCACGTGGAGACCCCTATTAGTGCTGACACACTTCCACCGCCACTGGATCCACAAGACTTTCCACCCACTGGTCTGTGATCTTTCTGCACTTGGCATCATTGCATGTGTTTCATGAGTCTGAAAAGATTGCTATTGGGCATATGAACTAATATCAGACTTGTGGACTGGACTTACGATCTGGACTGGACTGGACTGTGTTCCCAGTATTCAACTGCTCTTGTATATAAAGTTCTTGCACACATAGGAGAGTGTCTGAGTTTTGTTCCTCTGGTCTACCCAGACTAGCACACAAAGGCATCTGAGGTCCCGGATAGAAGAGAGGAAGGACGTGCCCCCTGAAGACAGAGGGAGAGGGGCTCCAGGCTCCATGCTCACCAGGTGAAGGACGTACAGGTGGTTGCCATTCTCTGTTGAGAAGCAGGTGTACGTGTCAGAGAGCTTCTGCAGCATCGTCATGGAGGAGATGATGACCGGGGCCAGCACGGTGCTCAGCCTGTCCTCCAGGGCAGGCAACTGTGGGATGGATGGGGAGGAAAGAACGGCTCAGCGGGTGCTGGACACCAGGCCCATCGTCTCAGACCAGCCTGGGAAGAGGACAGAGAAAGCCTGTCCTTGGCATCTTGGGTGGCGGCTAGGAAGGTTGGGAAGGGGCAGCCAAAATGTGGGCTCCAAAATGAGAGGACAGCATGAAGGAAGGAGGCCATGCTTCCAAAGGAGAATGTTGGGGTCGTTTAATTGGGGACTGGCCAGCTGCCTGGAAGAAGCTTGAACCAGGGACCGACCAGGGTCATATTCTTTGTTCAGCAAATCGACATGGGAGCATGATTCCTGCTCACAGATATCCATTCACTACAGCATCATTTAGACAATAACTGCTAACAGTACATCTGTGTAAATACCCCGTACCAGAGAACAGTTAAATAGGGACCAGTACATATAAATGACGAGTTTACAATCACATAAAATATTAGAGGGTTTTCAATGGCATGGAAAATCCCTCTGATACAAGGTGACATTTTAATAACACGGCTGACAGCACTCTCAACAAGGGGGCTTCAAAAAGTGCGTGGAAAATGGAGTGAAAACATGAGGGGATTTCCCCAGGAACTTTGGGAAGCCTTCTCACATTTCAACATAGATGGTGGGGGGTGGGGGGAGAGCAATTTCAGTGGAACTATTCAGGGCCAACGCTGCCTGAAGTTATTATTTCTGCAGATAGAAGGATCATGGATGACCCGGATTTTACCTTTTGCTAACTTGTTCTAATGACACATTGCATTGCGTAAAATTGCTGCACAAGAACTCTTAAAAGAGTCAAAAAGCCAGGATTTACTTTGAGGACCAAAGTGCGTCTCATCCCCGCCATGGCATTTGCAATGGCTTCATAGGCATGCGGAAGCTGGATATTGACTAAGGGAGGCCAACAGAAGAATTGCTGAATTTGAGTTATGATGCTGGCAAAGGATATTGAAAGTACCTATGGACTGCGCAAGGGACAAACGGATCTCTGCTTGGGGGGAAGCACAGCGCCCCCCTCCCCCTCTTGAGAGGGAAGGAAGAGGAGATGTTGAGCTGGGGAGTATCCCCTTCACCTTCACCTGAGGCTTCTTGAGGCTGGCCTAGGACATGAGGGCCAAGCTGCCCCCTCCTGCCCAGCCCCTGGGCACTGTGCCAGTTGGCACTCACCTCACCTCCCTCCGTCTCTGACTGCCCAAACTTCAGCTGAAGATGCTCTTCAAACACCTTGTCCATCCAGTAGAAGAGGATCTCCACACCCTCGGTGGCCACCAGCACGCACTTCATCTGCCAGGGGGACACCAGGCCATGGTCACCTCCCGGATGCACAGCGGCCAGCTCGGCCTGCATGGCACAGAGGATGGGTGTCCGGGCAGAGGCTCACAGGGCATAAGCTGCATGCTGGGCAGGGGCCTTCCTGACACAACTTCACCGAACCCTCCCCAACTCAATGGAGCAGGAGGGTGACCCCACTCCTTGGCTTCATCTGTAGGCACCCCTGTTTTACTAGACCCAGATCCAGCTGGGAGTGGCAGAGCTGGGCTGACTGTTCCACAGCCTGAGGCTTTCGGGGCCCTCTCACCCAGGCACCAGACCCACGACAGCCCCCCTGGGCTCGGATGAGGGAAGGAGCAGGGGCCGCTGTGCTCCAGAGACAGCACAGGCTGGTCTTGGGCTAACAGGAGGCAGTGGCTAAGGACCCTGCTGTGCCTCTTCTGTGGGTGCTGTCCAGTTTCTCCACCAATGATGAGCATTTTGAGGTCGTGGACTCTTTCGTTCTTTCCTGGGGCTGTGAGTTACCAAACTCCTCCCGCTTCTCTGCTTAGTTTATCAACTCTGAGCACATGACCTTGGCAGTTCTAGTCAACATGGAGCCGAGGGAAGTGAAGAAGTAAGTAGTCTGCTCCCAAACCCCAACAAGGTCCCCTCAGCCAGCTGGTCCATTCCCACTCTTAGCAGCCCTGCAGGACAGAGGGGACTGCTCTGTGGGGTTTGCTGGAGTCAATGGCTACATCTTTCTCTCGAGAAGCAGCTGATGGATTTGAACCTTTCAATTAAGCTCAGCACTTAAGCCCCTGCACCAGCAGGGCCCCTGGCCTATCCCAGTGAGGGTTGAACAGGAAGGCAGAGTAGAGGTAGAACACAATAGGGATAAGAAGCTCAGGGGGCAGAAGTGGGCAGGTGTGGCCCGATTTAGAGAAGGGTGTAGCCTTGGGGGAGTTCGCCTGCTAATTGCAAAGTTGGAGGTTTGAGGCCCCGCCTGAACCTCAGAAGAAAGACCTGGTGATCAGCTTCTCCACTGGGACATGGTTCACCCTGAATCCAGGGTAGGTTCCCTGGGACAGGCCAGCTCTTCCCTGCAGTGAAAGGGGACTCAATTGTGGTTGGTTCTCCCACCCCCTCTGAGTATGATGAAGTTTGGGGTGTGTGTGTGTGTGTGTGTGTGTGTGTGTGTGTGTGTGTGTGTTCTGCCTTGATGGGAGAGGAGGAGAGGGGGTGTGGGTGATGGCAGGAGCCTCTCTAGACTAGTAAGCAGAGAAGTGACGTCCATGTGGTCATCTGGTGTGAGAAGGGAGACCAGGAGGATGAAGAAAAGGGGTGTGGCTCAGAGGTTCAGCAGGCCTTTGGGGCTGCCTGGACGTGGAGGATGAAGTCAAGGTGACCCCAGGATGCAGAAATGGGGCAGAGATGTGAGACTTCTTGGAACCTGAAGAGCTGAGTCACCCACCTCATCTGTCTCCTCCCACAGCCCACTGTGGGTGCTCCCCCTCCCCACCTGCCCTGGTCGGTCAGGACAACTTACCTTGGCAAAGAAGTGCAAAGGAACTTCTGAACAGCCGGAGGTTCAGGAAGGGCTGCAGTTGATAGGTGGGAAGACCAGCTCATGGGGGGCCTGTAGCATGCTGGGTCCTATGAAAACTTCACACAGAGTGGGCTGGAGGGCCATTCGATGTGCTTGCCCCGTTCCTGGGTGGTGGACAAGCTAGAGAAGGGCTGAGGGAGCTCTCAGAAAGTCCTCGCCCAGCCAGGGAGAAAGAGGCATTGTGCCTCCCCACCCAGAGGGCAGCTTGTCCACCACCTCTTATCCAGATCCTGGCCATGGCCAGCACAGTCCCTTTCCTGCCGTAGGTGATGACCGCACCACTTCTCTGCCTCCCTGGCTCCCTTCCTGGCCCTCTCATTTCACTGTGGGCAGGATGTGGTCAGGCTCAGCAAGCCCTCCAGGAGCCAGCCCTGCCGGGGATACGGCAGCCCCGGTAAGGAGCTCAGGAACAGGTGTCCTGCCACAGGGTCGTAGAGTAACAGTCAACTCCAACAGAAAAGGCCCGGGAGACCTGGCCGGGTTCGGCTTTGCCACGTCGCCAAAACCCTCTCTGAGTCTCAGACTCACACAGACCCCTGATCAACAATCCTTGTGGGTAGTGGTGACAGTCACAGCAGTCGCCAGGGCAGAGTCAACCTTCACCTCAACTCACTTCAGAACTCAACTCACTGCCATGGAGTCCCATCTGACTCTGGGCAAGCCCCGGGAACAGGTTAGAACCGCCCCTGGCGGCTTCCGAGACTGCAGCTTTTGGGAGTTGAAAGCCCTCATCTTTTTCCAGAGGAGCTGCTGCCGCCCTTAAACTGCTGCCTTCAAGGTTAGCAGCCCAACAAGTAAGCACTGTGCCACCAGGGCACCGAACTTCCTTAGCAAACTTTACTGGGGAGAGGGTCATTATTCTTACTCAACCCCTCTTTTTCAAATAACCCCACGGTGAAACTGGTTGCATCATCATTCATATTTTGTTAAGAAAGCACTGGAAGGGGCTGAGTCCTGTTGGTGTAAGCGGTTGAGTGTGGGACTGCGGCCAGCGGGCTTGGCGGTTCAAATCCAGCCGCGGCTCTCAGGAGCAGCACTGGGTAGCACCCACGACCACCAGAGGCAGTGATGCCTGGCGCCCCCCACCCCCCCCAAAAAAAAAGAAAGCGCAGGAACAATGCAAAATGAAGCTTATTTAGACAGCTAAAAGTGTACGTAAGTAAAACACAAAGTACATGGCCATTCTCTCCCTAGGATTTGAGCATGATTGGCAACACCACTCAACTCTCACTGCCACTGGGGGTATTCTGATTCACAGTGGCCCTGTAGGAGAGTAGAACTGCCCTGGCTGTGGGTGTGGGGTGGGGAAGAGGTTGGTTCCTGACCCTGGAACGCTCCATGGGAGAAGAAAGACTCATCTCTCTCCCTAGGAGCGTCTGGTAGCTTTGAACCTTTGACTTTGCAGTGCCACCAGGGCATCTCCTATACTCTCTGGATAACTGGCCATAAAGCCACATTTCCAGAAAAAAGGCACTTTGTTTTTAAATGGATGTTTTACGTTCTACTTATTTTTCAAAAGACTGTTGGAAGACCATAACCAATGCTATTTGGTGTGCTCCCTGCTCCCCTGCCTAGTTTTAAAAAGCAGACTCAAGACTCATTGGCAAAGGGGCTCCAGATGTTGTGGGATCCGCCCAGGCACCCCTCCAGCGCTCCAGTTCATCATGTGGACCTGGGGCCTCTAGCCCCTCCTCTGCTCCTGCACCCGGGGGGACAGCTAGGCCTTGGAGGTCACTTGCCCTCGGCTGGAGGCCTACAGCCACTGTGACTGTGACTCTGGGGTGGAGCGTGGGAGGCAGGGCTAGTTAGCAGTTCCTCATTCTGACACACTACGGAGAGCACAGCCTCAACTGCCCCGTCCCCCAAAACTCACAGGGACCCCGGGTCGAAGGCCCCGCCGCACCCGCCTCACTTGAGAGAGGGAGAAACTTTGACTCGAAGGGGTGAAATGACAGGCCCACCCGCCACAGTGTGGGGGCCGGCTCCAGCCGCGATCCCGGGGCCTGGGTTGGCCAGGTTGGCGCTCCCGGAGACACCCCTACGATTCCTCCCTCCCTTTGGGGCGAGCCGCCAAGGGTCCCGGAGAAAGCCCCGCCACCCACGGATTGGGGCAGACGGGGCGGGCGCCCAGAGGGGCCGGGAAGCTCACATACCGAACTGCGGCCAGACACCGCCCCGCCGGCCCAGAGCCCACGGCCGCGGTTCCGGGTCAGTCCACGTGACCCGCCACGTGACCGGCTGGCTCGGGGTGGGGTTGAAAGGCACCGTCTGGGTCCGCGGGTTCGAGCTCCGCCCCTGCCTGGCGCCGCCCGTTCTCGCGGGGCCGCCCCTAGCTCCTGGGCACCCCGCGCAGGGAGCTCTGGCTCCGGCCGGTATCTGGGGGCTCCTCCCGCTGCGCTGCGCTCGCCGAGACCCTAGGGTTGGGGACGGGCGCCGAGCGCTCTCACAGCCATGGGAGACTGCTGTGTGTCTGGCACGGTGCCCGGCTCTGCCACTCTGCGACCTCAGACGGTTCCCCACGGGGGTCTGCGAGCATCCCTTTCCGTTTTAATCCCGGGTCACAGAGCGCAAACCGAGCCCCCAGAGAAACAATCGCTTGCTCAGTGGTCCCTAGAGAGTGAAGCTCTGAGCCAGGTCTCCTGCCCCGAGGCTTTGTAGGTGACCCAAGTGGGGAAATGGCATGAACCAACCCAGACCAAACTCACTGCCATCAAGTCCATTCCAACTCACAGTGACCCTAGCGGGTGCGATAAAATTGCTCCCTGAATTTCTGAGACTGTAACTCTTTACGGGAATAGAAAGCCTCGGCTTTCGCCTGCTGAGCCGCTGGTGGTTTCGAACCGCTGACTTTGTGGTTAGCAGCCCAAAGGCATAACCACTATGAGCCCGGAGGAGCCTGCCAAACAGCCCCCCCCTCCCCCGCCAAATCAAAACAAAACGAAGGAACCTCACTGCTTTCCAGTCAATTCTGATTCATAATAGGACAGGGTGGAACGGCTCTTGTCAGTTTGCGAGACTGTAATTCTGCACTGGCGTCGAAAGCCTCATCTTCCTCTAAGCCTCAGAGCGGCTGATGGTATCGTACGCTCACAGTGGGCAGTGTAACGCGCAACCACTGCGGTGCTAAATGGTCACCTGGGCCTTTGCACACAACCCAGCGGGCCAGGGGCGGGGGTCCGGGGCGGGGGGAGGCAGGAACAGGTTGAAGAATAGCAGACTGAACACCTCCTGCAAAGATATGGCCTCATCACCTCCAGACTTTGAAGGAAGCATCACTAGCCACTCTTCCCCGCCCACTTGAGGGCAGAAATCTTCAGAGGAGCCGGAAGTAGTGCATAGCTGACTCCCTCCCGCGAGGTTTTCTCAGGAGCCTGTGGCTGAGGTCATTATCTGGACCCCTCTTTCTCCTGCTATTTGCATTCACCATGCTTCAGCTATCAATCTCTTGGCACGCTTGAATTTTCTTGGTTGAGTACTTTCCATCAGGGGGCATGCCACTTTATATTTTTAGGCTATCTAGTAGTTTCTATGTCCCACCGACAATATGTGAGGATTCCAATTTCTTGTCAACACTGGTTATTGTAATTCTATTATTTAGACATTGTAGTGGGGGTGAAGTGGTATCTCGTTGTGATTTTGATTTGCGTTTCCCTAATGGTTAATGATGGAGAACTTTTCTTCATGTGGACATTTGCATATCTACTTTTGAGAAATGCCTAATTAAAATCCCTTGCCCATTTTTTAATTAAGCTATTTGTCTTCTTATTGAATTGTAAGAGTTATCCATATATTCTGGATACAAGTGCCATATCAGATAGAGAGTGCTCTAACAAATACCGACAACGTGGAAATGGTTTTGGAATTGGATAATGGGCAGGAGCTAACGAACTCTATAATAGTGAGAGTCCAGATTGCCTTATGGAGACTCTGGTAGAATTATGGGTGTCAGAGCTGATTCTCGTGGGGACTCAGAGGGATGTGAGAGGAGTTATAGAGTAAATCTCTTATTGTATGAGGGAAACATATGGCATAGGATGTTGTGAGAAATGTACATGCTAAATATGCTTCTGATGAGAATCTGACAGAAAATGATGAACATGCGATTGGACCAAGATAAAGGACACGTTTTGAAAACTGTAGTGGTAAAGAAGTCTAAATTATATTAGAATGTTTGGTGCAAGGTAGAACCTGTGATTGTGACAGGTAGGTTTATTGTGCCATCTTGGCCACTAGGAACATGCAGAATTAACCAGGTCACTGTCTGATTGGAAGGCAAAGAGATAAATGGTTCTGCAAGGCCAGCCCGTGTCTCTTGCGTTTGGAGTGTGCTGCTGTTTCCACTAGTTCTCTGCCTCAACCTGTGAGCTACACGACCTGTGACCAGGCCAACCTGTGGACCGTGTGGCTAGAGCTGGAGCCTCTTTTGAGACCTGCTTTGCCCAGCTACTGGTGCACACCTTGCTCGAGCTTGATGGAGCCTGTCACCTTGCATTGCTTGTGTCTGACATTCCATCTGGGCCTGCTTCCAGAGCTAGTGACTGTTAGTGACCCACCATGCTGTTTGCTGCCCATGGGCAGCCTCTGCCTACCTTGCCAGAGGAAGAACCCCGTTGTCTGCTTCCTTGACCTTGCACCTGGTGGCACACCTGAATTGAAAGTCTTCCAAGATATTAACTATTCCATGGAACCCCCTGTACTGCTGTGTGGACTAATGAGCTGTTATATTCTTTCTCATTGTATAAACCTGTAATCTATCTATCTATCAAATCATAAGTGACCTAGTTTCATTTCTCAAGCACCTTAAGGGGTCATGTAGTTTCTCCTTGTTGCTGATAGTAAAAGGCAAGAGGAAAGAGATGAGCTTAAAAATAAACTATGAAAAAAAATTAAAAAATAAGCTATGTAAAATGAAAACAAATAAAAGATTTGGAAAACTGCTGCACAAACAGTGGACACCTGTCTCGGAATGTTTGCTAAGGACATGGCTTGACAATCTTTTGCCGAAAAGTTTAAGCCTGTGGTTGATGAATCTAACCAACTACCACAGTCCAATAGTCTTCAGCTCAGCCTGAAGGGGACAGAGAAAGAATGAAAAGAGCATTCTGGGGGCCCCTTGGGATTTTACAGAGAGGAAATAAATCGAAGGAGCTCCATCTGTTGTCCGCCAAGAAAAGCAAAGTAGCAGAATTGGTAGAAGGAGAATGGGAAGAAGGGCCTTCTTGGTCCCAAGGGTGGAACCACAGTCTCCTGGTTCAAGGGGCAGGGTCACTGTCTCCTAGGTGGCAAAGGTTTGTATCTTCTACAACTTGGTTTCAGAGTATGTGCCAGAAGGATTGGGCCACCTCCTCCCGCCCCCCCAAGCTAAGGGCTTGGGAGTGCCATGACTTAGGGCCTGCTGGAGCTCGGGGTTAGGGATACCACTAAGACTGACTAAGAGACTGGAGCCACCCAAAGTCAAAGAAGCAGAGCTGCTGTTCCAGTGGACCTAGAGGGCCGCACTGAAGTCCGGGTCTTGATCCAGAATCCAGACAGTGTGGCCAACAGCCAGAGTCTGGCATCGTCCAGCTCCTTTCACAGGATGGAGAATTCTTTTCAGACCGTGAGACCTGAGATCATTTATCCTGCTGGATTTTGGAGTTATTTTATGTCCGTTGTCCTTCTTTTCTCTCCAGCTTCTCCTGTTTGCAACGGAAATGTTGACCTCGGGCCTGGTCCACCACAGGACATTGTGAACCGAGAATTTGCAGTCTAGATGTCACAGGTTCATGCCTAAAAATCTCGCCTGTATTTGATATGAAACAGCCCAAATCCCTGCCATCAAGTTGATACCGACTTGTGGTGACCCTGCAGAATGGGGTAGGAATGCCCCTGAGACTTTCCAAGACCAACTCTTGATGGGACTGGAAAGCCTCACCTTTTCCCTTGGAGTGGTTGGTGGTTTCAAACTGCTGACCTGTGACTCACAGCCCAACATGTAACCACGATGCCCCTGGAGCTCCGGACAGGTTCTTCAAAGGAGGTGATTTTGGACTTGGATTTGATTTAAGATTTGGGGCAGGATATGATAGGATCAATGCGTTTTGCATAAGGGAAGGACAATTTGAGGAGGGCAAAGGGTAGAAATTTATGGTTTGAGTTGTGTCCTCAAATTCAAACCAAACCAAACTTGGGAACATCGAGTGGATTCTGACTCACAGCGACCGGATAGGACAGGGTCTTACACCTTGAGCCTGTAATGCTTCGCTGGAGTAGAAAGCCTTTCTCTCTCACGGCGGCTGATGGTTTCAAACTGCCTACCTTAAGATCATCAGCCAAACTTGTAACCACTATGCCATCAGAGCTCCTCTTTCTAAGATGGGACCTGTAAATTCCAACCTTCAGACCTGTCATGAAGATCTCATTTGGGAATGGCGTGTCTTTAATCTATGACTGAGACCTGATGAGTGTAGGGTATACCTTGAGTCGGCCTCTTTTGAGGTATACAAGCAATTGCACAAGAGAATGGAGCCAAGATGGGAGAAGAGAGAGGATAATGCCCAAGGAGCAGAAGTTCAGAAGCAATGAGGACCTCCCTTCAGAGACAACCAAAAGAGGAAGTCTTCCCCTGAATTTCATTCCAACCTCCTAAACTTAGAGAACATAACTTAGGCTCATTAAAGTCACCCACTTGTGGTATTTTGGTTATAGCGGCACTCGACAACTTAATCAACACATGCATATTCCCTAGGAGCCTGAGCTTATATCTGTCATCTTATAATTTGCTTTCTGGGGCTGAGCCCCGGTGGCGTCAGTGGTTGAGTGCGGGACTGCGGCCCGTGGGCTTGGCGGTTCAAATCCAGTAGTGGCTCTCAGGAGCAGCACTGGGTAGCGCCCATGACCACCAGAGGCAGTGATCCCCCCCCCCCAAAAAAAAGCAAAACAAAACAAAATAATTTGCTTTCTGTTTTTACTTCCTGCTCTTTGAGTATTTTTCTTCTTTCTTATAGATCAAGTCTTTTTGTTATGATTCCATAACCATCCTCCCAATTCACTTAGCAGGAATATACTCTTTGAATAACCTGTTAGCTGTTCCCCTAGAGATTAAAACTTGCATTCTTAACTTATCAAAGTTTAATATAAATTGACACTTTGACCTCTTCCTAGGAAATGGAGGGATGTTAGACCATTTCCCAATTGCTTGCTTTTTAATATGTATTCTGCTGTAATAGATTTTAATGCTCTATTTTAAACCCCACAAAACATTATTATTATTTTATGAGGGGACCCTGGTGGGAAAATGGAGTTAAAAGATGAAAAAAATTAAGTTAGTGGAAAATGGATTTAAAATATACATCAAAAAATATAAACTTAACTTTTCACCATAAGTTCCATCAACTTCAAAATACTTTTGTATGCAATGATGCCAGCCAATTTGTCCATAGCTAAAGAACCGAGGATCCTGGGAATCCAATGCTGTCAATACAGTTATTTCTACATTATTCTCCAGAACCAGACTCAGTGCCATGGAGTCAATGCTGTGGGTTCCTGAGACTAGACCTGCTCAGGGGAGCAGAAAGCCCAGTCTTTCCCCCTCAGAGTTGCTGGTGGTTTTGAAGTGCTGACCTGAGTATCGCAGCTCACCTGGTAACCTTTACACCATCAGGGCTACTTTTTAATTGAGGAAAAACGGCGTTTCCTTTCAAGGTTTCTTTTTTTAAGAGTAGGAAACAAGAAGTTAGAAGGAGAAGACAAAGCAGGACATATGTTGATACATGCTAATCAGGGTTGACTAGAGAAACAAATCCATAGACAGCCATATATGTGTATTTTTTACTAGTTATGTCAGTTTTAAGACATCTTCAGGAGCTAATTTTGGCTTTAGGGTTAAAGATTATTTCAGGGCAATGATTTCAGGAGAAGTGGATTGTCTGGCTTTTCTTCCAAGGTGACTCTGGATGAGCTTGATCCTCCAACCTTTTAGTTCACAGTTAAATGTTTGTCCACCCCCCCCCCCCAGGACTCCTTTTAAGATCTTACCCCAAACCCACAGCCATAAGTCAATTCTGACTCACAGTGACCTTATGTCAGGCCTCAAAGGCTGTCATGTTTAAGGGAGCAGTTGGTGGGCTTGAACTGCCAACTTGGTGCCTAACAATCCAGTGCTTGCCCCACAGCACTCCAAGACCTCCCCAGGTGATTTTTCCGAAATTAAACTCACTGCCGCTGAACTGATTTTGACTCATTGAAGAGTAGAACTGCCTCTTTTGGGTTTCTGATGCTGTAAATATTTATGGGCACAGCAAGCTTCATCTTTCTTCTGAAGACCAGCCAGTGGGTTTGAACAGCTGACCTTCAGTTGGCAGTTCAACACTGACAGGGCAAAGCGGCCAGAGCTCTTCAGGTGACCAGGTGACTTCAGAGTTTCCTTAGTCCAATCTCCTCCTTTTACAGATGAGGACACTGAGGTTCAGAGAGGATGAATGACTTGACTCAATCTTATAGTCCTTGTTCAAGGAATTAGTAATAGCATCAAGAGTTCTCTAGACAAGAGGGCTGAGCCCCGGTGGTGTAGCGGTTGTGCGTGGGACTATGGCCCACTGGGACGGAGGTTCAATTCCAGCAGTGGGGCTGGGCCTCCTACTCCCACCACTGGAGAGCAGTGATGCCCCCCACCCCCCAGAAAAAAGTTCTCTAGACAGAACAATCTCCTTCAATTGCTCAAGGTGTAGTCAGGTCTCTGTTCCCATGTGGATTGAGTCTGGAGGGTAACTTATGACCTTTGAGTGTGAGTATTCACTTGGTCTATGGTTGTGACCTTGACTTTGCTCCTGTGATCTTTTAGCCCAGTATTTCAAATCTCTCTAGTGCTAGCTCCCCACCCCCCACATATATATGTATATACAGCCACCTCTTGTCTGTCAGTTGTCCGACTGTGGTGGTCTGTGTGTGGCTGTGATATTGGAAGCTGGGTCACTGGTATTTCAAATACCCACGGGATTACCCAAAGTGAACAGGTTTTAGCAGAACTTACAGACTAAAAACAGACACAAAGAAGGACTAGGCTTTCCACTTTGTAGGAATTAGTCACAGAAAACCTTATGGAGAGCACTGAAACATTGTTAGATACTAAAAGTCTAATGAGGAGAAGCAGGACACTCTCAGAGACAGTGCCAGAAGATGAACTCCTAGGGTCAGAAAGTATGCAAAGTGTGACTGAAGCAGAGAGATTGTCTCAAAGTTGAATCGACCATAATGACACGAATGCCTTCTACACTTTCATTTGTAGATAGGGTATGACTCAAAAATGAGAAGAAACTGCGGAAAATATCTACCAAGAACTATAACTTGGAATGCACAAAGCATGAATCCAGGAAAATTGGAAGTCATCACAAAATGACATGAATGGGTTTTAGCCATTTTGAATCATAAAAATCATGACGATGTACTATGCTGGGAAGAGTACGATGAAGAGGAATGGTGTTGCATTCAACATTTTGCTGTGTGGGTCATAACAAACTATGGATAGTTTTGAGAAGAAGGAAAATTCCAGATATTTTTTTGTGTGCTTCTGTGGAACTTGGACATGGATCAAGAAGCAGTTGTGAGACTAGAACGAGGGAAGACTGCATGGTTTAAAATCAGGAATGGTGTGTATCAGGACTGTAGCCCCTCACCATACTGTATTCAATCTGTATACTGCACAAAGAATCAAGAGAAGCCAGATTCTAAGAGGAAGAATGTGGCATTGGGTTTGGAGGAAGGATGATTCATAACCTGTGACCTGCAAATGACGCAATCTTGCTTGCTGTGAGGAGGACTTGAAGCATTTGCTGATGGAGATTAAGGATTATATCCTTCACTGTGGATTATACAGTGTAAGAATATCCCAAGGTCTCACAAATGGACCAGGAAATAAAACTTAATAAATGGGGAAATGATTGAAGTTGTCAAAGATTTCATCTTATTTGGATCTACAATCAGTGCTCATGGAAGCCACCGTCAAGAGATCAATTGACACATTGCCTTGGGTAGATTTTCTCCATGAGATCGCAAGGATTGAGGACTACAGTGTGCCTGACCCAAGTCATGGTACTTCCAATGGTCGCCTATGCCTGTGAAAGTTGGACATTGAGGAAGGAAGGCTGAAGAAGAATCGGTGTATTTGAATTATGGCGTTGGTGAAGAATGCTGAAAAGTTCACGAACTGCCAAAAGAACATACACATCTGTCAAAGAAGAAGTACAGTAGACTTCCTCAGCCACAAGACTTCATCTCACATACTTTGGACATGTCAGGAGAGGCCTGTCCCTAGAGAAGGACCTTATGCTTAGTAAAATCAAAGGGCATGGGTTGAGGAAGATGCTTGACCCGATGAATGGACACAGTGGCTGCCCCCATAGACATCAATGGACCTCCTTTAAGAATTAGCTATGAGGATGGTGCTGAACGGGGCAGTGCTTTGTCCTGCTGTGCACGGGGTCGCTGAGTCAGAATGTACTTGACGGCACCTAACAGCAGCAGTATGTACATGCACGTCAATAGGTGCTCCAGGTGTTCTGACCCATAACGATGAACTGCCTGCTCCTGCCCGGCTAAACAACTGTTCTTATGGCTGAACATCTTTTTGCAGTCACGGTGTCAATCCAGCTTGTTGAGGGTCTTTTTCTTTTTCTATGCCTACCATATTATCAAGTTTGATGTCTTTCTCCAGGAACTGGTCTCTCCTAGTGATTTGTCCAAAGTAGGTGATGTAAGTCTTGCCATCCTAGCTTCCAAAGGGTGTCCTGCCTATCTTTCCCATGAGACAAGGTTGTCTGTTCTTCTGGTACTCCACGGTGCTTTCCATTCCTTGTCAGTGCCAGAATGCAAATACTTAACTCTTCAGTGTTTTTCTTCTTCATTGTCCACATTTCATATGCAGATGAGGTGATCCAAACGATCAGGGCTTATGCCAGGCATACCTGAATCCTCAAAGTGACATCATTGTTCTTCCACATTCAGAAGAAGTTTTATGTGGCAGATTTGCCCAGTGAAATACAGCATTTTTCGGACCATAAGGTGCACCTGACCATAAGCCATATTCAGTTTAAAAAAAAATTTTTTTTTATTAAGCCATTACTGCTCTCTGGTGGGAGTGGGAGGCCCAGCCTTGCTTCTGCTGGATTTGAACCTCCAAACCAGTCAGCGGCAGTCCCGCACTCAACCACTACACTGAGCCTGACATACCCAGTTTTTAAAGCAGAAAAACACGATAAAAATATTTGGAACCAAATAGTACCCACATACTATAATATTTACTAAAATAAAATAAGATTTAGTAATGTTTAACAGTGTGAACTCAACAGTGGTGTTAAGAACCATCCTCACCTTTCTTAACAAATGAGGGGAGGCGTGCACCATGCCTTTCACATGACCTGACAGCACATTGAGACTCCAGGAGGTGGGACTTCCCCAAACACACAGCAATCCACAGCATGCACACAGCAGGAAACAGTAAGTGGGCACAAAAGATCATAAACAAAGTTCTGGGATATCTTTGAAACATAAGACACACCCTCAATCCCCCCCCCCCCACACACCACTTTTGGGGGGAAAAGTGCAGCTTATGGTCCCACAAATACGGTATATGGTGTGATTCCTTGACTGACGCTTCCCTGAGCATTGATTGCTGACCCCAAGCAAAATGAAATCCTTGATAAGTTCCATTTTTTTTTCTGTTTATCAGGATGCTGCCTATTGGTTCAGTTGTGAGGATTTTGGTTTTCTTTACACTGAGTTGCAATCATTATTGAAAGCCTCGGTCCTTGAACTTCATCAGCACGTGCTTCACGTCCTTCTTGTTTTCAGCAAGCAATCCTTCTTCATGCAGCTTATCTTCTCAAATTATTGGCTCAGCATACAGGTTGAATAAGCAGGGTGAGAGAATGCATGCTGGACGCACATCTTTCCTCGTTTAAATTGCGTAATAGTCTTGTTCTAGTCGAGTGACTGCCTCTTGGTCCATGTACAGGTTCTGCATGAGCACAATAAATGTCCTGCAATTTCCATTCTTCTCAATGTTGTTTATTGTCTGTTATGATCCACAAAGTACAATGTCGTTGCAGAGTCAATAAAGCGCACTCGACATCTTTCGGATATTCTCTGCTTTCAGCCAAGAGCCAGCTGACAGCAGCGGTAACCTCCTGTCTGCACTTGACATGAATTGCTAGCAGCTCCCTGCTACTCACGACGCCAACTGTTTTTAAAGGAGCTTCACCAAAATTCTAATTGCATGAACTATTAATGATGTTGTTTGATCTGCTTTTCGTTGGGTCACCTTTCCTTGGAATGGGTACAAATATATGCCTATTCTAGTCTGTCTTTCAAATTTCTTGGCAGAGGCAAATGAGTGCTTCCAGTGTGTTGAAACATTGCTGTTGGTATTCCATTAATTCCTGTAGTGGGCTATGTGTTGGGCAGCTAACTGCAAGGTCAGATGTTTGAAACCATCATCTGGGTGGCAGGAGAAAGAGGGGACTTTCTACTCCTGTAAAGTCTTGGAAACCCATAGGGGCAGTTTTATCCAGTCCATATGGGTGACTGAGAGTAGAAATCAACTTGATGGTACAGTGATTGTATATTTGGTCCATTTTCATCCTTTTTGCTAAAATGGCATTTTTTTCTGTTTTATTTGACTGAATTGAAAAAAATGAAACAAGAGGAAGAACACAGCAAAAGAATAAAAAAGACAAAAAATATTGACACTGTAAAAACACAGAATGAGGCCTATAGTGGTTGAGTGTGGGACTGCGGCCCACAGGGTTGATGGGTCATATCCAGCAGCAACTCTCCAGGAGCAAGACTGGACTTCCTACTACCACCAGGGGGCAGTGATACCTACAAAACAAAACCAAGAAAACAAAACAAACAAACCACAGAACGAATAAAACAACAAATCAGGTCTCTGACTTACAACCCTCTATAGATTCTTGTTCTTCTTTTGGAACTGAAAAACTCATACATAGTCCTACAAAATGAACCCTTGCTTACCTCATGAAATTATAGAGAGGACTCTGTCACCCCTACCTTCTCTTGATTCCTGAGTGCATCTTGGAACTTGAGCTATATTTGTTCTCCTGGAATGACCTTGACCATGATATTAACTGCCAGCCATTCCTTACAGTTTTCTCAACTGTCACTCTTTCAAGGGATCTCTTTCTAACTCACTCATACAGCTTTGATTGAATCATATGTTTTCTTTGCAAACGATATCTCTTCATTGTGGTGCTTTTCAAAATTGCAATAAATAATGGATTATGTAAGTGATATTTTAGTGTTGACTTCACCCACCAGAAGGTGAGTTCCATGTACAATTTGTTTACTATTGTATCTGCAGTGATCCTGTTAGACAATTAATGTAATAAGCTGTGGATTGAATTAAGGAATGGCAAGGTATATGGATATGTCTGTGATACAATTAATCATTTACTATGACACTCAAGCCACAGTCTTTGCTACTTCTACCAAATGAGGAGGCAGGGTCCTGAAATGCTTCAACTAGTAACAGATTAGGTCCTTTTGGTCCCAGGGACCCTGTGCTGGGAACCTCCTTGACCCAGGAGCTAGAGGAAGCTGTGACATATGCTGATATGGAGAGAGAGGGTGAGAGGCACCGTCAGAGAAATAGTAGGAGCAGACACAGGAGACTGGCAGAAGACCAGCAGTGGATGGCATGGTGGGCCCCTGGGCTCATGGAGCAAGAAAATTGAGCTTCTTCAGATTATTTCCATCTTCTTTTTAAAAATTTTGTTAATCATTTAATTGGGGGAGGGAGGGTGTTAGTCTGGGTACATTAGAGAAACAAATCCACAAAAACCCATGTGTATAAGAGAGCGTTTTATATAAAGGGCAAGTGGACATCCCAACCCAGTGCTGCCCAAGCCCACAAGTCCAACATTAGCCCACGTGCCTGACACCAATCCACAAAGCCCTCCTCCATCTCACAAAACATGCAATGACGCTGACTGAAGCAGGAAAGCCGAATCAGTGAACGTGTCAGCCTCTTGGCGCTGGCAGGGGTCTCCACACGGCTGCTTCAGCATCCAGGGCTGCATCAGGGTAGGTCCATGTGGCTTCTCCTCAGGGATGTCTCTCACGAAATGAGCCTTGCAAGCTGAAGCAGGGACTGGCTAAGGCAGCTGCACCCTGGTCTGACCATCGGAAAGCAAGAGACCCGAGAACTAGAAAGGTGAGGCTCACAGAGCCATTTCTCTCTCCACCCTTCAATTAACCCCACATGTGTTTATTGGCCAGGTTGGCACAATAAACTTTAACTATCTCAGGGGCTTTTACAAATCTTACAACAACCCATCATTCAATTGTACATTGTACATATGTTGCCAACATTTCCAAAGCTTTTGTTTTTCTATTTGAAACCTTGGTATCGGCTCCTCTTTTTACCCCTCTTCCCCTTTCCCCTCTCTTGTGATTCCTTCATCAGTTATATATTATTATTGCTGTTTCATGTCTTACACTGTCCGTTGTCAATGCCTCAATGCTTTACCAACCACGATGTCCTTTTCCAGAGACTTGTCTCTCCTGACATGTCAAAAATATGTTAAAGTCTTGCCATCCTTGCTTCTAAGGAACACATTGGCTGTATTTCATCCAAGACATATTCTTTTGTTCTTTGGCATTCCATGGTACTTTCAATATTATTCACCAGAAAAAATGATTCAAATGGTTGATTTATTATTCTTTTGTCTCCCATATCTAATGTCCAAATTTTGCATACATATGCGATGACTGAAAATACCAAGACTAAGGCATACCTTAGTCCTCAAAGTAACATCCTTGCTTTTGAACACCTGAAAGAGCTCTTGTCCGAAGATCTATCCAATGCAATGAAGCGTCTCCTCTCCTAACAGCTGCTTCCATGAGCATTGGCTGTGGATCCCAGCAAGACAAAATCCTGGACACCGTTCAGTCTTTTCTAGCCACTGTGATGTCACCTCCTGGTCCGTGGTGAGGATTTTGGTTTTCTTTACATCGAGTTGTCATCCATACTGAAGGCTATGGTCCTAGATCTTCAGCAGCTCAAGCTTTAAGCCCTCCTCCTCCTCATCATCAGCAAGCATATGTGTGTGTGTAAATATATATATATATATATATATGTGTGTGTGTGTGTGTGTGTGTAACATTTTATGTGTCAGTATGGATGACAACTCAAATGTAAAGAAAACCAAAATCCTCACAACTGGACCAGTCGGTAACATCAAGGTGAACAAAAAAGATTGAACGTTGTCAAGGAATTTCCCAGAAAGATGCCCTCCTAGAAAACCTATCAGACACCTTTACTTTATTACAGGGGGGTGCTGTGAATTGAAAATGGACTCACCAGCACCTCTCCAGAACAATGTCGCTGTTATTGGGAAGTGGCTGCCCTGCTAGGAACCTCATTTGCTAGACTCCAGTGTCTTCTGTGGTCTTATCTAGGTTGAATCACGGGACTGAATTCTGTTGGGTGGAGTTGAATGGGAGGGATTTGACCAATCTCAAGTTAAGTTCTGAAGATGCTTCCGTGGGTTCTCAAATGTCCTTCTCCTTGTCTGTCAACTTCTCATAGTTGCCCACAGTAACCTTGAAGGCCCAATGTGCCTAAATGACCACATGGGACAGAGCTATCTCCATCGCTGCCTCTTATCACCACCAACTGCACTTTTCCATGAGTTATGAGCTAGACGCAAGCTTTAATGGAGTTAAGATTTTGGGGTTTCTCTGGTGTTGGAGCTAACAGGTACTCGAGATAACACAATTCAATGACATCTAACTAGAATGGAAAGATTTAATTTCCAACTAGAGTCACGGAGGCCAAGCTTGTAGTGGGAGGGAGATGGCAGCACACCGTGAGTTCCACTGCCTGGGTTAAGCCAGCAATGAGTCAGGGTGAGGTGTCATGTGGCTACCAGTGCCCCCTCTGACCATCGAACAGATTGAAAACAGAAATTTACGTTATTCAGACAACCTGTTTAGATAAAATTGACCACAGTAACTGGAAAGAATAAGTAGAGGCTTTAGCAGGCAGTGAATCTATGTTAATGGAGGAGAAATAACCCTGAAAGGGAGGAATACAGTCAATGTAATGAGCTTGAAGAGAGGAATCCATGTCAATAAATGGTACATGTAGAAACGATTGAACTGGCACATGGTTCACAGGGTGTATATTATCCACAATAACAAAATGAGCACAATTATAGGCTAGGAGAGAAAGGATAGTCACATTTTATTCCTTACAAAACAAAGCCTTGAAATAGAGGATGCCTCATGAACCCAAATGCTCTACAAATGGTCAGGTTCACAAAAGCCTTCATATAACTTGTGAAAATCCTTTGCACAGAGAAGAAATGCTTTCTGGGAAGCGTTTCCGTGCTCACCATCTCCATTTTCACATGAATAAAACAGATTTCTTTCTTGTGTCCTCCCCACATATGATTTATTACATTGAATTTGCAACTTGAAGAAGACCCCTGGAATATTTTCATGCCTGGCTGGAGGAGTGGCGTGAGTGATGTAGATACCCACGTGGCCTCTAAGGATTGCTATTCCTCACCTCCACCCCCTTCCCTAGACTGAGCCCAGACGGTATCCCAGACTGAATCCTAGACGGTAGGATTCCTTCATGAACTGGTCATGTGGAAGTCGGTCAGCCTCTCCCAAATGCCCCATGTCTTCCAGGTACCAAAGCAGCTGGTTTGAAGGATTTTGACTCTCTGTTTTTCGGTGGCAGTTGCACATGCTGCCTAGAGGCAGTTGTTAATGGATTTATTAGTATGAAAAGGGGGAGAATGGATTCCGAATCTCATGGTGGTGGTGGTGGGAGGAGGGAGCAGTCCCTGTGGGGACAACTCACGTGTGTGCATGAGATTGGCGTGGGCATATATGCAAACGGAGAGGCTTGGCCACTCACCTTGGACTTAGAAATCCCAAGACCCATCATCACCTCTGCTGGGTGACACTGGTGGAGAGGATCCTTAAATCTACAGAAACACTGAGAGGCATAGCAGGGGCCCCGGTTGGGGGTAGAGGACTGCATGCGACACTGATGGCCCAAGTATCTGGACCCAACAATTTCTACGGTCATGGCAGGTGATGATTTTAGAAGCCATCCCAGTTGCTGGTCTGTGTCCCTAAACCAGACACACTGGAGTCATCTACTATCCTAAGGACAGGGTTCTCTGCAGGACACCGTAGTCAGGATGAGAGAAACTTGACTGGGTCATTCTGATGAAGTAGCACAGTGCAGGCTTCGAAACTCAACAGATAGAGTTCAAATCCCAGTCTTACGCTCTGACCTCTGTGTGTGGCCTTGGACTGGTTCTCTCTGATCCTCTCCATCTCTCCACAGTTGACATCACTTGGGATTGCTTAGAAAGTTACCTGAAATCAGGCATCTGCCACACAATGCTCCTCAAGGAAGGGTGGCTGTGGAAGTCCTTGTGATGTTGTGGTTACACATTGGGCTCACCCAGAGAGAAGATGTTCAAACCCACCAGCTGCTTCATGGGAGGCAGATAGGACTTTCTTTTGCTGTAAAGAGTCCCAGCTTCAGACACTCGCAGGGTCAGTTCAACAGGGTGCTATTTGTTGGCGGTGAGTTAGTTTTCGTTTGGTGGAAGTTTTTGTCGTGTTACCATTCTTGGCACACAGAGGTCGTGGTTCTATGTCTAATTTTGGGGGGCCTTCTAGTAACGTGCCACTGCCATCCAGGTGACCCTGACTCATGGGACCCTGGACGACAGGAGAGAACCGGTCTCATATGAGTACTAAGGCTCTCTCTGTCTCTTGAATGAAAGCTGATTGCCACATCTACCCCTGCCAAGAGGCTGGAGAGTTGGGTATGGTGATGTACAAGTAACAATGGAGTGCTTCAACCACCATGGTTCCCTTCAACAGGGGTCCTCAAACTTTTGAAATAGGGAGTCAGTTCACTGTCCCTCAGACTGCTGGAGGGCCGGATGATCATTAAAAACACAACAGCAGCAACAAACTATGAACAAATTCACCACAGGCCCAGGATGAGTTGGCTGCTAAGCAGGACAGGCAATGGTGGCAAAAACACCCTGTAGGCCAGATACATGTCCTCGGTGGGCCACATGTGGCCCGCGGGCCATGGTTTGAGGACCTTGTCTTGGAATAACCATGAAATCCCTCATGTTAGCATGGTATCTCCTTATTTTATTTTTCAAGTCTGAAACATGCTAAGAAAAGATTACAAACAATTTTAAGACCAACACTGAATCCACCCCTCCTCCCATCTCCTCTTCCCAAACTGAATTCTAGCTTGGGTCCTCAGTTTCCCCTGCCCTCTGCGTTGGGCACCGCCTAGCTGGCCAAGGCTGTCGACGTGGAGAGCAGGCTGGTGGAAAGGAGCAAGGGGACAGTCGCCAGAGGTGGGGCAGGTCTTATACAGCAGGGGCCATGCTGTATAAATGCTTAGGAGCTTTTTCGATGCCCTCTCACCCAAAGCCACCTCTCTATTGTTTAGCTGCTCTCTTATTACTTTGAAATGTTGGCCCTTCCTTCCAATTTTGTCCCAGAACCCTCTGCATTCGTACTGTCAGGGGGATCAAGCAGACCAAAGCTTCTGCTGAAGTTAACCACTGCTTTTTATCCATTTCAGAAATAAAGTCACTCTCAATGGATGTCGAAAGGCCGTCTTGCAATTGCATCCATCTCAGACACAGGCACATATACCTGCAGATGCAGGCTCTGCTCCAGAGTATGCTAGGAGGGTGGCAGTTCCAGTCCTTCCAAATCCTGAGCCTTGGTACCCTGCAGGAATCCCATCTCCGGGAGGCTGCAGAGGCTCTTGGCATAGTGGGTTCAAGGCGTCCTCTCATCGAGACTCTGCCGACTGCTCTGGTGTTGCTGATGGCAGCTCTCAGGCCACCAGCTCAGGATCACTTTACTCTTGGGCGGGGATGGAGCTGGGAGAATGTGTGGACCTCGGGGAGCAGCCCTGGGGCCTTCGTTTCACAGTAACCTAGTTTTGATGTTTCTAAGCTATGTCCTGCCAGAAATAACATGCACATCCCACTGTGACAGCGTTCTGAAGGCACTAGAAGAATTGGGACGGACTCTTCAGTATAACAATGAGAATTTATTCTGAACCTCCTTGATAAGAAAGGAGAAAGAGGATCATTCCCAGAGGCGGGGGAAGGAGCCAACCACCTCAGCGACGGGCACTGCTCTCTCATTCTGCATCGTGACTCTTTGTCAGAAACATGCTTGGCTTTAAAAATAAAGTGCTCTCCGGTCTCAGAGGATCTCAGCCACGGCTTGGTTGAGGCTGGGGATCTGATCCAGGGAGGCGAAGGCAATATGGCAACTTGACTCAGCAAGTGATGGGACTTGGGTTCCAGCCTACCTTTGGGGTACTGGCAATAAAAAAAAAAAACCTTTCTAAAGAGTAGCTCCATTGGCATGGTAGCTGCTTGCTCTGAAGTGGGGCTTTGGGTGGCACAAGCGGTTTGTCATTGCAAGCCTAGAGGTTGATGGTTTAAATCTGCTTAGGGGTGCTGCAGAAAAAAATAAAAAAGACCTAGCAGACTGCTGGCACGACGTGTGTGTTTTGTCTTGTTTTTTAATGTTCAGCCTTGAGATGAGAAAGTCCCCAGGTCTGAAACGCAAGGCCCTATGGAATGTGACAGTACACGAGTCTCTCTCTGCACAAGGCACATTAATTTTTGGCAGAGAGACTGTTGGCAGAGTTAATATTCCTGGACTCTGAGCATAAAATTCAGTCATTTCCTCCCCCCTCCTCCTTTTTTTTTTTTTTTTACTAGCTAGAAGAATAGACAAAACATAAACCTCTTTGGAGCATCATTTAATATGTGGAGAAGGACCAAGGATGCAGGAATCACCGGAATTCCAGGAGGGCAGCAGCTCCGTGAGGGACCACGCTTGCTTCCCGGGGAGTGTCTCCCTGGGGCGCTGCAGGTCCTGCTGCCCTGTAGGAGCGGAGTCTGCGGAGAGGGTACTGGCTGGCCTTGCGTCACTATCCTCTCGGTGAATGTCTGGACATGGACTGCGGTGGCAATTGTATAATTCTGCTCGCTAGGACTGAATTACAGAGTGACGGGGTCTATGAATTAACTCCCAATTTCTTAAAAAGTGTTTGTTCGTTTTTCAAACGAGTTGCTCTAATTCCAGCCGGCACCGATCATCTGATCAGGGCCTAACAAACACTGAAGAGCAGCCCTGGCTGGATTCCAGGTGGGGTCTGGGAAGCAGTGCAGGGGTGGGGCTGTGCTGGGAAGTCTGGGTGACTCAGCGTCCCCATCCCATTCCCCTGGGTGGTCCTGGGCAGGAACAGGTCCTCTGGGGGTGGGAGTGGGGGTAACAACTGGGTCCTGCTATGAGGCCAGGTGATCTTGGTGATGATGATCATGGGCCCCTGCCGCCCCACCTGCACTGGTATCCAGAAGAGCTTTTCACACCCTCATGGCTGTATCCACT
>PVJH01019702.1:0-42264 GCA_004026705.1 Nesogale talazaci
TGGCGTGGTGACGGTCGGAGGGGCTGGAGGGCGAGTCGGAGGGGTCCGGGCGGGCGGTTTTGGGGGGGCTGTGATCCCGCACGGGGCTGTCGGAGTCGGGAGCGGGGAGGGTGGGCTGCGGGGGTGTCCGGGGCCGGGCCGGGCGGGACTCACCTTGGCGGCGTCGGCCAGCTGCACCAGGAGCAGGACGCCGAGCGCCGGCCAGGGCGGCCAGAGCAGCGAGCCAAGCCGCGGGAGGCCTCCCGCCACCGCCGCCATCGCCGCCCCCACCGCCCGGAGCCCCCGCGAGCTGCTCGGGCTCCGGCTCCGGCTCGGGCCCCGCCGCCGCCCGCACTTCCGTCCAGGCCTGCGCGTCAGCCGCCGCGCCGGGTCAGCTGCGGAGAGCGGCCGCCCCGGAAACGCTTCCCGGGCCTGCGGGAGCCGCGGCTCGGCGCCCCGGGCGCCCGGCCCCGCCCGCTCGGTGCCGGCAGGGAGCGGCCCTCGGCGTGGCCGCCGGGGCGGGTTGGCGGAGCGCTGGGGCCTCCGAGGTCCGCGCGGGGCCGCTCGGGTCCCGGGAATGGCTTGGCGGGGGCGGGGGGGGGAGCAGAGCGGGGGGGCGTCCCCGCTGGCCTCGGCCCGGCGCGCGCCCGGCATGGAGCCGGGCCCTGGGCAGCCCCGGCGCGTCGCCCGCCCCCAGCCAGGGGCGCGGGGCCGTCAGCGCCCACCTGCCGCGCGGGCACCTCTCGGACACGGTCTCGGGCGCGGCCGCCGCGGCGCCAACTGCCAAGGAGCCGGGCCCGGCTCCGGGAGACGCGCAGCTGGCCCGAGACCGCCCCAGCGGTGGGTGCCGCAGCTCCGGGAGCCGGGGGCTCTCTCTCCCCGCGGAAGCTTCCGGAGCGGCCGGCCCATGTTCCCGGAGCAAGTGGAGAATGCTCTAGAGATGGCCTCTTCTCTCCCATTGAAATATTTATTGGCTTAACCATTTTGATTGGGAGGCCCTTACCAATCTTAGAACAAGCCATCATTCAGTTGTATTAAGTACACGTCCTCCTCAGTATCTCCAAAACAGTTTTTTTTGAGCCCTTGATATCAGCTCCTCTTTTTTTTTCCCTGGGGGAGGGGGGCATCACTGCCCTCTGGTGGTCTTGGGAGCTACCCAGCCTTGCTCCCAGAGAGCTGCTGCTGGATTTGAACCACCAAGCCAGTGGGCGGCAGTTCCGCACTCAACCACTACGCCACCGGGACTCAGCCCACCAGCAACTCATTTTTGCCCATCCCCTTCCCTCCCAATCCAGCAGGCTGAACTCTTGATCAATCGTATAGTATTATTAATGCTGTTTGGTGCCTTATACCATCGGTGCTCTCCTTTCTCCCACATTTTTGTTATTCGTTCCCCTGGGAGATGGGCTATATAGCCAACCTTGTGGTGGGTTCCACCTTCCCGCCATGCAGCCCCTTATTCTCATGGGATCGCCATTCCCACTACTGTACCTAAGGGGTTTGTCTGCCCTGAATTCCACACGTGGAGGGCTCTTATCTGTACCAATGTGTGTACTCCGGTCTAGCTGGATTTGTGAGGTGGAACTGGGTCATGATAGTGTGGGGGAGGAAGCATTCAGGAACTAGAGGAATGATGTATGATTCGCCGGTGCTATACTGCACACTGGCTGAATTGTCCTTCCTTGTGACCCTTCTGGGGTGGCGGTGCTGTGTCCAAATGTCTACAGGTGGGCTTTGGTTCTCCACTCCAACTCCCATCTTTCACAACGATGTAAACCTGGAATATTTCTTTCAGATAGCAGAGACAGTGGAAGTAATGGGAAAATGCAGGACTCATCCGTACCACTAGGGATTTGCTGAATGACTTTGACAAGTAATTTCCCTTCTCTGATTCTTGACTGTAGTGTAAGGCGAATGAACTCCATGAATGGATCTGAAATTCTGCTCCCATGGAATCATTTTTCTTAAACAAAATTTAAGGGTGGTTTTTTCTGGCTCTACTGTCCAGTATGGTAACCACCAGCCAGCCACAAGTGGCGGTGAAGCACTTAGGATGTGGCCAGCTTGAACTGAGAAGTGCTGGATTGTGGACTGGGCTGCTAACCCCAAGGACAGCAGTTGGAATCTCCCAGCCACTCCACAAGAGAAAGGTGAGGCTTTCTGTCCCCATTAGGAATTACAGCCTGGGAAACCCCACAGGGGCAGTTCTACTCTGTCCGTCAGAATTGACTTGATGACAGTGAGTTTGGTTTTAGCCTATGATCTCCCTTGGACTCCCTAAATCTGTTTCTGTAGAGACTGTGACAAAAAGAACCCCATGGGGCACAACTCTGCTTGGTGACGTATGAGGTTGCTGCGACCCGGGATCGACTCATTGGCAGCAGGTGTCTGGTTTTAGGATGTCTTTCACCCTCCGTTTCCCGGGGAGTCAGAAATTATTTGGTTGGTACATATGCATTGGATTTCAAAGGCTTAGTGCAAAAAAATGTGCAAAATCTCTCAGTTGTCTACAATTGAGATTGAAAGGATATTTGGGGCATGCTGGGCTAAATAAAATATTAAACTAATTGCACTTTGTTTCTTTTTTACTTTTTAAACCTTGTCCAGTTGTATTAGGCAGTAGCATTCTGGAATTGAGGCTGTACCTAGTAGAAGAGGAGTTGGGAGTGTATTAAAAGACTTCCTGGACAGGGCTGAGCCCCGGTGGCGTAGTGGTTGTGCACGGGACTGCGGCCCACTGGGACGGAGGTTCAATTCCAGCAGTGGGGCTGGGCCTCCTACTCCCACCACCGGAGAGCAGTGATGCCCCCCCCCACCAAAAAAAAAAAAAAGACTTCATGGACGGAGACCCAATGAAGACTGAAGTCGGGGTCAGGCCAGGAGTGGCAGGGAGGAACTGGCAGAGTGAGAGCTAAGGGGGAGGGGGAGGTTTTGATCTGCCAGGAAATGCATGCAGTTTTAGGGACTCCATAGAAGTGATAGGGCAGTTCTTGTTCTGCAGACCTAGGAAGCTCTTGCTTTTCCTTTCGGTCAAAGATCTTTTTTGGCCAGAAAGCCTTCCCTGTCTCAGCTACACATCCTTTTGTGTTTGTGCAGATCTCTTTCCGAATTGGCTCCGTTAGAGTAAACGTGTGCCCCAACCACCACAGCTCTTTGAGAGCAGGCACCTTGTCTCATCTACCTTTGTACCAGAGACTCAGGCAAATGGTACAGACCCAGGAACACAGACAGGGAATGGGAGAAGCTCCTGTGGTCGGTCTGAGGGAAGTGCATCAGCTACCATTCTGACCCAGAAAGACGCGGACAATTACAGCTCTTTAGCCATAGTCCCTGATGACAGTGGTTCTTTGTGTGTGTGTGTGTGGGCATCACTGCCCCTGGTGGTCATGGGCGCTACCCAGTGCTGCTCCTGAGAGCCGCCGCTGGATTTGAACCGCCAAGCCCGCGGGCCGCAGTCCAGCACTCAACCACTTACGCCACCAGGACTCAGCCCGACAGTGGTTCTTAACCTGTGGGTTGTGACCCTTTTGGGGGGTCGAAGGACCCTTTCACAGGAGTCACCTAAGACCATCAGAAAACACATATTTCCAATGGACCTAGGAACTGAGACACTGGTTCTCTATTCATCTCCAGATGGATCCACCCACATGCAGATAGGCCCACATACAAGTGCCCAGCATAAAGACTGTTATCCATGCTACAAGACAAAACTTCATTTATTTGTCATTAGAAATAAATATTTAACTTACATAAATACATAAATTATATATAAAGATATAATTACATATTATTTGTGTAATGAGTCACTATGCTTTAAATAATTTTTTGTGTGTGTGGCATCACTACCCTGGTGGGAGTGGGAGGCCCAGCCTTGCTCCTGGAGAGCTGCTGCTGGATTTTAACCATCAACCCTGTGGGTCGCAGTCCCACACACAACACTACGCCACCAGGGCCTAGCCTAGTCACTATGCTTTAATTATGTTCAATTTGTAGCCATGAAACTATATCCTGCATATCAGATATTTATATGATGATTCATGACAGCAAAATGACAGTTATGAAGTAGCAACAAAAATAATTTTCTGGCTGGGGGTCACCACAACATGAGGAACTGTATGAAAGGGTTGGGAACCACTGCCTTATGAGATGTACTCCTCTCTGCCTGGGGTTATAACTCCATTTTGGAAGGAGTTCTCTGCTATGATAATGGATGGGATTGAAGTAGGATTGTTTCTACTTTAGTAGAAACTAAATTTCTTAATTTCTACTAAGTTTCTTACTCAGTAGAAACATGGTGCACCCCCTTTGTTTCCTTGGGGGTTATGCCTGCTGAAAGGCAAAAACCTCACCTCCAAGTCACTCCTCTATGTATAAGAGCCATTGCAGAAGCAAGACCGCAGAAGTCGAGGGCCCTGGAAGAAGAGTACAGGTGAGATCTGAGTGTTGGGGACTGAACCGAGGCTGAGGCAAGGAGACCCTGAGGCAGAACAGATGAGCGCACCAAGTCTGAGACTAAGGCAAAGCAGCAGGCTGGCGTCCTGCCCACAAAGAGGCCAAGGGGCCACATGGCTGAGAGGCTGAGGAGAGATGGTGCTCTGGGCCAGTGATGGTGTCCTTATTATCTATTGATCCTGTCTTGTGGTAACCTAGTACCTCCCCTAATAAACTCCCTGAAGTGTGAGTGCTATCTGTGGGTTCTGTGTGGCCACTGATTACAATGAGTCATTGAACTAACTCTGTACCATGGGAGGAGGAGTGGTCCTCAGGATAGGTAGCGCAAGGTGAAGGCTGAGGTCTGACCGCTGCTTTGGGGCAATGGAGAAGCCAAAGGAAGTCAGATGTGGCCCTCCATGCTGTTTTCGCCCGTGAGCTGCTCACAGAAGTGCAGAAGGATCTTCCTAGGCCTTTAGGGCACATGGGAGTTGTTCTGTTTACAGAAAGGAGTGACCCCTTAGTTTCTGCTTCTTCCCCCACCCCTTTCTTTGCTCCCCAGTGAAGAGGTTACCCTATTCCATTCCTCCTTAAAAGGGATTTGGCTTAGGGGTGTTGTACACACAGAACCACCATCACCGGTGCCGCCACCACCTCCTCCTTCTCCACTGCCACCACCAGGCCTTGGCTCTTTCAGTTCTTTGTAAGCCTTGAAAAATTTTCTGGTGGGGGATGGTCATGAGAAATGATTTCTCTAAACTTTAGAGTGTGGAAGTCAGACGGTTAGGAAGCAGAGGTGTCAATTTATGTATCTAGGACAAATGGATGACAAGGACTGAGATTTTGCTAGCTTTAAATAGCGGTGGCCCTTCCAATGATCAAACACCTTTTTCTTATTCTGTCACCCCATCTTTTCTGGTCTCCCCAGCACTCCCCCAGACCACACCAGCCTGGGAGCGCACATGGAGTCATGGAGACTTCACACACACGTTTCTGAGCATACCCCATCAACCCTCCTGTTGATCATGTGTATGGTGGGATGCTGCCTTTTCCCACCCCCTCTAGTGAGATCTCCCTCCTACTGTATATGAAGCCACCTAAGTGCATCGTGCCATCACTGTCACTTGCTGGGGTCCACCGTAACAATGCGGGGCCAGAGTGGTCCCTCTCTGCCTCCGTGTGCCCCACTTCTGCTGACAAGTTTCTGGAGCCTCTCAGTAAAAGAGCAACACATGGGTCAGGACAAAGTTGGGGGAATTTTTAGTTTCTTTCAGAGGGGTGTTAAACTAGAAGCCTTTGCTTCCATGTTTTATTATCCTTGTGAACACAGTCCCTCCTCTTTGACAAACTACAAAATTTTAAACACAGAAGATACTACAGTTATTGCATGTTTTTGTCTTTATTAAAATTCTATCAGTTGATTCTGACGGAGCAGCCCTACGGGACAGGGCAGAACTGCCCCTTTGGGTTTCTGAGGCTCTCTCTTTATGGAATAGATAGGAATAGATAGCCTCAGCTTTCTCCGGTGGAGCAACCAGTGGTTTCAAACTGCTGACCTTATGGTTAGCTGGCCAAACAGAACCTCTGTGCCCTAAGCTCATAACGAAAGACATCGTCTGGCAGTTACGTAATCTATTGTCAGTTTGAGACAAGTGAAGGGGTAGAGTGTGGCCTGTCAACAAGGTCACAGCTTGATGACCTCATTTGGAAGTGCTAAGAATGTAAACAGCTTGTTGGAGATGGGCAACATGCTCACTACCAGAGAGACGTTCTTGTTGACAAGCCACGTGGAGACAAGCTGATGGGAGTCAGAGCTTGGAGCTGCAGCAACCATGTGGAGACCCCTGCTAGTGCTGGCATGTCTCTACCGCCACTGGATCCACAAGACTTTCCACCCACTGGCTTGTGATATTCCTGTCATTGCATGTGCTGCATGAAAGGGGAATTTCTAGACTGGTTCTAGACATATGGGCTAATATCAGATTTATGGGCTTAGACTGGACTAGGGTTGGACGTTTTCTTAATGTACAGTTGCTCTTGGCTGAGCCCTGGTGGCATAGTGGTTGTGCGCGGGACTATAGCCCACTGGGATGGAGGTTCAATTCCAGCTCATAGGAGCAAACGCTGGGCCTCCTACTCCCACCACCAGATGGCAGTGATGCCTAAAAAAATGTACAGTTGCTCTTGTATATAAAGTTCTTTCTTTTTTTTTTTTGTTTTGGCGGCATCACTGCCCTCTGGTGGTGGGAGTAGAAGTCCCAGCCGTGCTGCTGGATTTGAACCTCCAACCCAGTGGGCCGCAGTCCCGTGCACAACCACTATGCCACCAGGCTCAGCCCTTAAGCCACTATGCCACCAGGCTCAGCCCTAAAGCTCTTTTTTTGGGGGGGTGGGGGTGGGGGTGGGGGGCATCACTGCTCTCTGGCGGTGGGAGTAGGCGGCCCAGCCCCACTGCTGGAATTAAACCTCCGTCCCAGTGGGTCGCAGCCCTGTGCACAACCACTACACCACCGAGGCTCAACCCCCCTAAAGCTCTTTCTTATACACATACGAATATCTATGACTTTGTCTCTCTAGTATATCCAGACTACCACAGTCAGACTCCACCCACTTCTTTTTATTTATTTTTTAGGCATCACTGCCCTCTGGTGGGAGTGGGAGGCCCAGCCTTGCTGCTGCTGGATTTGAACCACCAAGCCAGTCAGCTGCAGTCCTGCCCTCAACCACTACGCTACTGGGGCTCAGCCCCCACCCCAATTCTTTGCACTCAATTTCTACTGCTAAGGAGTAGCCTTTTCCTTTTATCTTAACTATCCCTTTGAATGTTTGTTTCTACATTTTAAATTAATCTTATCATGCTAGCTCTTGATTTTTTAATTTTTGCTTTTATTCTACTTCTTGCTATAGGAAATAAGATATGTAATTATACTTACACCGCCTTACTTACTACATAAGTGTTATTTTTCCATCCGCCATTCCTCAATATATATCACCCTACTTAGGTCAATCAAGATCCAGTACTTATATGATTTTTACTGTGTACATATTATTCATTGGTGAGCCAATTTGCTTACTTTTGATTGACATTAGCATTGGCTCTTCTTTTACGTGAACTTTCTTGAAGTACCTAGCATTCTAAGTAGCCCAAATTTATCCCAAACTCACTTCTTGAGACAGTCATCCACCTCGGGTGTCCTATCACTCTGTTTTTTAATTTAAAAGCAGCATTCCAGCATCCCGCTTCACTGTGGATGGCTGCTCTCTAAACCATCTACGGCACAGTTCTCATCCTGGGACAATGTTCTCTTCTTCCACATTCCCTCCCACCCCCCATCACTGCCCTGGTGGGAGTAGGAAGCCCAGCCTTGCTCCTGGAGAGCTGCTGCTGGATTTGAACCATCAACCCTGTGGGCCGCAGTCCTGCACACAACCACTGCACTACCAGGGTTCAGCCTTCCCATTTTTCAAACTGGCTTTACTTTGCTGAAAGATGTCCATTTTCTAGCTCCTCTTTTGAATTCTACATTTCTGTTACCTTTTTTTTTTTTTTTAGACATCACTGCTCTCCGGTGGTGGGAGTAGGAGGCCCAGCCCCACTGCTGGAATTGAACCTCCGTCCCAGTGGGCCGCAGTCCCGCGCACAACCACTATGCCACCGGGGCTCAGCCCCCATTTTTTAAACTTAGCAGGATACTTTCTTATCCTTGACTCCCCTCTTAAAACAGCATTCTGGAGAATGAACAACATACTACTCTAAAACAACTGGGTAATAGATCAAATGAGGGATGGCATTAAAATAGCATTCCCTTTCATGTGGTGCATGGAAAATTTTTTCTTCTTCCTCTGCAGATGTACTTTCAAATGTTTTCTTCTGCTTTTCGGCTGCATTTTTTTTTTTTTTAGTCTTTGTTTCTTCTTTGGTGCTTGGGGTTTTCTTTAAGCTTTGGTGGTCTTGGCTATTCCCTCTCGGACAACAGCAAGACATGAGAAAGCTGACTAGAAGGGCTTGGATGAGAGGAACATGTTAGCGTGTATGTCGTATTTCTGGTCACAGACCACTAGGGGTTTGAAAAGCCCATTTAACCAGTTCCAGCCAACACCTACCATACCTCTACCTAACAAAAAAATCAAATCTCACGGGACTGCGGCCCACTGGGATGGAGGTTCAATTCCAGCTCATAGGAGCAAAGACTGGGCCTCCTACTCCCACCACCAGTGGGCAGTGATGCCCAAAAAAATCAAAACAAAAAAAAAAAAGAAAAAAAATCAAATCTTTATTGGTATTTTCAGAATTATTGCATGAGACTTTGGATTCATGTAGAGATAAACATATATATTATACCTGTATATTATACAACCATATACAGAGTCAATCCAATAAAATGGGAATTTCTTATTATGGTCCTTTTTCAAGTAACTTAAAAAAAATACCACTGATAGTGTTCCAAGAACCCATAAGCTGTCTGGACTAGTGGGTCTTTTCTCTTGGGAGAGAAGGTAAGAGTTTCTGGAAGGAAAACGTCTCTAAACTACTGCTGGCGGCATACCCGTGTTCACGCGTAGACTTCAGTATTTGCTGAGGACCTAGTCCCCACCCAGGCCGTTTTAGGTCTTGAACCCATCAGTGAACAATGGACAGTGAAACTCCCTGCCCTCCAGAACCGAGTATTCTCCAGGGGAATGCAGACCACATCAGGGAGTAAGGGAATCTGTATTTAGGCACTGTGCTATGGCGACGCAGTAACAGAAGTGGAAAACTAATTTCCAAGAATATCAATGTCTGTGTGGAAAGGGTCATCCATGCATATAATTAGATGGCAAGGAACACGTCTGCAGAAGTGCGAGGGAAAGTGAAGTAAGCCAGGAGATAAGATTATTGAGAAATGAAAGAGAAGGACGAGTCTGCAGACAACAGCACCAAGGACGTGAAGTAGGGAATGTAACTCGATGGCATGAGACGCAGAGCTGGGCGCTTTAAAGGTCTAGAAACAGTAACGAAAGTCAAGCAGAGCATTAAATCCAACCTGCTCCTCATGCCTCCAGCTAATTCAGCTTTCCCTTGAGGCTGAGTAAGTGATGAGGGTATCTGCTCGAATTTAGTATTTTGCTGTCTTTCATATCATTTTGTTTCGGCCCTTTATCCAGTGGTACGGGCTAGGCTTTGAACTGCTTACTGCAAACCCGCTCTCGGCTCCTTAGCAGAAAGATGAGGGAGTCTGCTCCTGTAAAAGACGACCACGAGATGGGATCAACTCCAGGCAGTGGGTCTCGGCTGTTTTCTCATCACTGATGCCTCCAAATCCTGGTCCTTCCTTGGGGTGGGGGCACTTTATTGCTGACTTATCGTCAGTGACTCACCTTCCTTCCTCGTGTAGATTTCTTTCTCGGCTTTGCTAAGTCAGTTGTTGGTTCTCTTTTCCTTTAAAGAGTCACTGTTTCATTGTTTTGCTTTATACTACGTTTCGTTGTTACGTTTTTATTTTGCTTGAGTGCTGCTATCTCTTGTCCCATTTTCCTTGTTTTCATGGGTTAATGTCACTAACATTCTTTTTTGGTTTTTTGGTTTGTTTTTTTTGGGGGGGGCGGGCATCACTGTCCTCAGGTGGTGGGAGCAGGAGGCTCCTGTGGAGCTGTTGCTGGAATTGAACCTCCATCTCAGTGGGTCGCAGTCCCGTGCACAACCACTACACCACCAAGCTCAGCCCCCAACTTTCCTTTTACCAGCCATTTTAATGGGGACTCACAGGGGAGCTGTGATTTCAGCCCATTATTAAAATCATTTTAGTTCAGAATATATTAATTCAACAATATCTTCGAGTCAGTGATAATGATTACATTTTTTCCAATTGTGCCACCTTTCTTACCCCCCTTTACCAGTTCATTCCTCCCCGCTCACACGAACTCACCATTCTGTTCGCCATCCAGCCTTTCCGCTCACTGTTGTCCATTTGATTCCAGAAGGTCGCTGTGTGTCAGAACTCACTGGACAGCAGTGAAGTTTGGGGTTTTTTGCTTTTGATCTTTTAACAAGTTCATTTCCAAGGGCATTCATACATATCAACATTGGATTAAAACCCCCTCTGATTATGATTGCTGGAAAAGTCACAGGTCTAGGAAGGCACACAAGATGACACTGGGAAGGGGCACGGCTTGTAGCCATCACCCAAGGCAACCCTGGAGAACAGCTAAACTGTCCCTGGGGGATTCCAAGCCTGTCCCTCTTTAGAGGAGGAGGAGGGCTGATCTTACTCCCTGAGAGCAGCTGGTAGGTTTGAACTGCTGACCTTGTGATTAGCAGCCAGAAGTGAAGCCCGCAATGATACCACAGCTCCTTGTGACCATCAGGCTGATAGAATCTTTGGGCAAGTGACAACTCAGTTTTTTCTCCATTTTAGTCTTACAGCCTCAACCTTCCAGAACATACTACAATTTTTAAATTTAAAAATTTTAAATTAAAAGGTCCCTGGAGGCAGGGAGGCGGGTGACAATGGTCACAGTGCCTACACATGTGACACTATGTGAGATAATCACCAGCGAATCAGCCAGACCAAGAAGCGTAAAACGAGGCGAGACATCTTGTAATTTAGGATGCACTGATATGCACGGAAGCAGCTGCAGTTGGCTAAGGAGTCAGAGCTATAAATACACACGCGTTTGTCTCCACTTCCTGATTTCTTTTGATCCACACTTTATAGCCCTTCAAATCTGGGTAAAAGAGCTAATTTCAGTCCAAATTAATGAGTCTGTTTGTAGTGATGGCCATGGACTAGTAAGACGCTACATTTTATCTACAGCGGCATTTAATTGTAGAATCAGAGATTCTTGGCATTGGAAATAACCCTGGAGGTGTCCCATACAATCTTCCACCAAGGCAGAAATCCCTTTTCAGAATATTGCTAAGGAATAATCACTTCACATATAGTGATGAGAACCTAGAGAGGCTTTCCTGTGCTGAACACAGGAAAGGTGCCCTGGTGAGATAGTGGGTTACACTTGTAAACTACAAGGTCAACAGTTCTAAACCACCAGTCACTTTGTGGGAGAAAGACAAGGGTTTCCACTCCTGTAAAGTTAGTAAGTCTTGGAAATGCCCTGAGGCAGTGTGACCCTGTACTACACGGGTGCTGGGAGTCAGAATCAAATGGAGGGCAATGAGTCAAACAGTCTATTGCAATACTGCTTTGAGTCCTAGGGGGCCCTCCTACAAAATTATGACTATCTTTTTTTTTTGCAGGAGTACCATAGTCCCTGGCACTTTCCTCCACTTAGTGGTAATACTTGCCTTTACAGAAAAGACATTTTGCACGTGACAGCTCTGAAGCAATACTTGTGTAAGCCCTATCCTTTTCTGGGCGTTCCACAAACTGCATACACGTCCTTGTCTGACAAATTACATCTTCTACATGCATCTTCATACTTCTCCATGAAGGGTGTACCTAATCCACAAAACTACCACCATCTTCTTCCCGGGAATGCCTCTTGTTAATCTGTCTTCCACCACCACTGTATAAGTACAGATTTTTCTAAAAGTGAGAGTTAGTATTTTAGATCTTAATGTTAGAACTTCAATCTTGTTGGATTTGGTCGCGTGAAAGATTATAAATCTTGCTTCCTTTGCTCATCACTTGAGAGACAAGTCAGGTAAGGTCAACCCCTTGGCACTGTCCGTATTTCAAATAGGTGGGCACAAAGGGCAGCAAGTCCGCTGAGGTAAGAGGTAGTGTCCTGAGTAGGAGCAGAGTGATTTTGGATTCAGATGACCGGTGTCATAGGAAAGGCACATTCACTCTTTTAACAGTTTCAGTATTTAAAGGTAGATTTTTATCGTCTGTAAAATACATTTGGAATGCTATGTAGATGCTGGTTTTAACTGTATAATGTTCATCTAACCCTTCCCACACCTCCCATTTGTATGAACTACATAAGCATGTTCCTTTTCTAGAAATAATCACCCTGCAACTAACCCATCATTAACAATTGCTTTTCTGTTACATGTAACTTGTTTTTGTGAGTATCCACCACATGCTAACCATTTCATGAGTCACACTCTCCATAAGCTTCTGAGATAAGTAAGTGCTCACACCACTTCTGGTTGGTAAGATTACAAAACCAAGCTCAGAAAGGTTGCCTTGCTCATGAACATGGGACAAAGAAGAGGAGATGCAGGGCTAGCAGCAGTGGAGGCACAGAGGCCCACAAAGCCTTGGGCTCCGAAGACCCTGTGAGAGGAGCACTGCTGACATTGGCAGGGCCGGCCTCCCCCACCGTCCAGGCTGAGGTCATAACCCAGAAACTTTGTCAGACAAATACACAGAGAGGCAAGACTTCACTTTATTGTTATGTCAGTCTTACAGATAAATTCAACACAGCCAGAAACACAGAGAGGGTGAAGTGTCAATGCAAAGGCCCAGCAACAGAAGGAGGGAGGAATCCAGCTCATCTCCCCCATGTACCCAGTCTGGAAAGGGACTGCGATCCAGAGAGTAAGGACAGGTGTTATACCAGGCAACCCACACTACAGACACTTCGAGCTAAAGAACAGAAAATCTTACCAGGAATGATCTAGTGCTGGATAAGAAAATAATAATAATAATAAAAATGAGAAACTCATCCTTCAAATGAGTCAAGAACACACAAAAATGATAAGAATATTATTTTTCAACACCCTGTTCTAGAAATGGTCATCTAATAGGGACTGAGATAGACACCAGTTCCATAAGGCGACTTCTTGTTATTGCCTGTCCTTCAGAACTGGGAGCTGGGTAGGGCCCCAGCCAAAGGTACCAAGGAACATTGTCTATGAGGAATCTGAGAAGATTGACCCACCAGAACTGACCTCACCAGTTCCCTCAGAGCAGATCCAGCGTTCTCTTGTGGATATCAAAGAGAGATGGGCTATCAGCGTGGCCAACTTGGCATCATTTAAGAAGCCCAATAAAGATGTTCATAATTCTCTTTAGACATTTTGATATACCTCTAACCAAGCCTGGGGCTCAAAGAACAATTATTTGGTTAGGGAATAGTGGTTTGACTATGCTATGTGAAATTGTGATGTCCTACGTTCGGATCACCCCAATGATTTCTATTTCAAGGCAGGAAAATCCTTGGGCCGAGGCCCAAAGGGTCGTTAATGGCCATATGACTATGATATGAACTCAAAGACCAGAAGATATAATAACTTTCTAGACTTGAGAGTTCCTGCCCTTCCTTTGGCCCAGAAAGCCCAAACCACACTTTCTGCCATTGAATCAATTCTGACTCATAGTGACTGTACCCTGTAAGACAGAGTAGAACAACCTCTTTGGACTTTCGAGACTAAATCTTTTTTTTTTAATCATTTTATTGGGGACTTGTACAGCTCTTATCACAATCCATCCATCCATCCATTGTGTCAACATTTGTTGCCATTGTCATTCTCAAAACATTTGCTTTCCACTTGAGCCCTTGGCGAGACTAACTCTTAACAGGAGTCGACTGCCCCATCTCTTTCTCTTGGAGCAGCTGGTAGGTTCACACCTTGCAGTTACCAATTCAGTGTGTAACCACCGCACCATGAGGGCGCTATACTTTGCTCCTCAGGGAAGCTAAATATGGAGAAACAAGGCCAGGAACGCTCCAATGTGCTTTAAATGTGGCCAAGAGTCAAGGCTCGGAACGGAACTTTCATGTCGGGAAGGAAGGTCTGAGGGATGTCCAGGAGCAGTCTGAGTGGTGCCATGAAGGTGAGGGAAGAGAGCCCGGGGCCTCAGGGTACAAGTGCAGACCCCTCACAGGTTAGAGAACGGGGCGGAGCTGCAGAGGTTCTGAGATCATCTCTGCTGCCCTTCAGGTGAGGCCTCCTCTACTGTGGCTCTGCTGGCTTTTCCCTTGAGCTTTCTCTAGAGAGGCAGAGTGGGCGGGGTCCCAGGAAATAACTCAGGAATACCTGGCAGCAGGGCTGCCGATTTAGATGGGGGTCACCAAGTCCCTAGGCCTTGAAAGCCGCCTGTGAATTCAGATTATTTAGCGTTTCAAAGAGTAGTTTGGTCAGCGCAGTGGTTGAAAACCAGGCTGGAGTTTTTGGGTGGGACCCATGAACCAAGGGCAATCGTGGGAATATCTGAAAGGAATATTCACAGCTAGCCTTTTTAGAAAACAACTTCTAACTTCTCTGAGCCCTCCCCTTTCTGGAAGGTAAGTGTCATTACAAACACTTGTGTGCTTCCATGGACACCCTGACAAGAAAGCTCCGAGATGCCATCACTGCCCTCTGGTGATCATGAGAGCTACCCAGCCTTGCTCCTGAGAGCCGCTGCTGGATTTGAACTGCCAAGCCGGTGGGCCACAGTCCCGCACTCTACCACTACGCCATGGGCTCTCAGCCCCGGTGAGAAACTATCTTCATTCACTTTTGTAATCTCCCCATTCTGCAACCCAGATGAAGGCTTTAATGTGACATTTGGGGGTAGGGAACTTTTAGCACGATTGGCACTCAAGAGAGACCTCCTAAAATCCAACCCTCTAGCACACTCTTTTTAAACATTTGGTCTCTTCACTATGCTCTAAAGGTTTGAAGACAAAGATGCAGTGGGTGAATGGGTATCCACATGGGTTTGGAAGCTGGGTCTGAGTTCTAGGTGCCATTGACTTGGTTTATCAGGCTAGTCATCTACTGCCTCACTGGACCCTGAAGGGAAATGGGTGGACTAGACCAACTCTTTGGGACTTTGTTCAGATTCATGCTGGAATATCAGTGAATGAACCAGAAGAAATTCTAATTAGGTCTCTTGCATCTCTTAGAAAGAGCTGGGAGCAGGTAAAGGTCCATTCCCGGTTTATTACACACTGAGCTACAGGAAAAGAAGCGAGTGTTTCCAGAGAGAAGTAGAACTTGGCAGCCCCTAGACTTGACTAATAAAAGCAAATTCCAGGAGGAAGCAGAGAAATAGGTCCACTGTGAGACCTGGCAGTGTCAAAAGGTCTATAAATTAATTGGTCAGAGGAGTAGTAAACAATGGCTATAACCAGACAAGATCTCTAAGCACAGACTACAGTCTAGAGAAGTCTGGGTGGGAAGGAACCCCTGAAGCTTCTATTACAGGGAAGGACTTGGTCCACAGCAAGTTGCTATTTCATTTGGTACAGCGATCTGTCAGCCTCGTGTGTATGCATACACACAGACCTGCTGCAGTCTGTAGTTATGCTTCTGAAGTGCTGAAATGAGAAAGAAATATCAGAAGAAATTATGGGAAAATGTAAAAGGCTAGACTGAAGCCAATTTTGATTTAAAAGCTCTTGCTCTTCCTTGTGCTATGTCACCGTGCATTCTGAAGCATCGGCTAGGGTGTTTTGTGGGATGGTGGTATGCTCTAGGGGTGGGCAGGGGTGGGCTTGTTTAGGCTTGGAGGCCAAAGGCAGGATGCAAACCCATACCCTGTTTGATAGTCCCCAGTCCCCACCCCCACCCACCCCAAGCTCCTGAGAGATGGATTTGCTGTGACCTAACCAATCTAGGTACTCACTTGTCTTCATTCAAGGAAATGGTCTCCACAAAAGGGATTTCCTCTCTGTCTGACTTGCCCATGACCAACCGGTGTTTATCCAGGTTTATGATGCACTGAAAACAAAGGAGAATCACTAGTCACTGTCCATGATCTCATGACGAGGGCCCCATGGCAGAAGGCCCTGCCTCAGAGAGAAAATATAAACAGCGACAGTGGAATTGATCCTACCTTCAGGGACCGGAGTGTCTGAAGACCAAGGGATAAGTTTTTCTCATTGTCCTCTAAAAAAAGCAAGAACAGATTTCAGATTCAGCTCATTCCATGCTGGTGAAGAAGTCCAACTTCTTACAGAAGGGTTGCAGGCAGGAGATGAGCCCTTCAGTCAGGGTGCAGTACAGCACCGAGGAAACATACGACTTTCCTCTAGTTCTTTAATGCACATCTCCCCACCCCACCCCCCATCCCATCATGATCTCAGTTCTCCCTTACAAACCTGGCTAGACCAGAGCATATTCGCGGGTCCAGATGAGAGCTGGAAACAGGGAATTCAGGACAAATAACCCTCTCAGGACCAATATTGAGAGCAGCCGTCCAGGAGGGGAAGGGGAAGGTGGAAAGAGATAGGGGAAACTGATCACAATGATCTATCTATAACCCCTTCTAAGGGAGTTGAACAGAAAAGTGGGTGAAGGGAGACATCAGTCAGTGTAAGATAGGAAAAGATAATAATAATTTATAAATTATCAAGGCTTCATGAGGGAGGGGGGATGAGAAATTGATCATCAAGGGCTCAAGTAGAAAGAAAATGTCGAGACTGATGATAGCAACAAGTATGCTTGACACAATGGATGGATGGATGGATATTGATGAGTTTATGAGCCCCCAATAAAATAATTAAAAAAAAAGAAGTCCGCTTTATCACCCTTCCAATCCCTTCCATCAACCATCCATCAGTTTCTTCATCCAATAAACATCCATTGATCAACTATTATTGGAATTAATCTGCTCAAATCAAAGCATTCAAAGGCAACAGCCCTCTCTTTTTAACTCTAAAGGAAAAAGTGCTTTAGATAAAATCCTGGAACACAGAGTAGTTTGGAGTGGAATGTGTAAGGGGGAAGCATTGAAAGAGGCCTTGGAACACTATCAAAGTATTCGTGGAAATTGCTTCTCCCTCCAACTAACTCATGGAAAGTTCCAAGGAGCCATTGTGATCTGAGCATAATGACCCTTGCTTCTTGCCCCTTCAATGTCTACTGAGTTACACACTCCTTTGATTCTCAACTTATCATGAATGTATGGAAAGAGGACACCTGGATTTTTGAAACAGCCACTGTTTACAGTCCTGAGATCTCATGAGAGTTTGGTAGAGGTAGGAGAGGTCTGCCTTGTGGCCTTTTGCGCTAGTCCCCAATTCCACTTACCAACCACAGCTGCTGGGCAGTCCAGGCGGAGGGAGCCCAGTGTAATCACGAGGTGCTCAATCTGGCCCACGACTTTGAGATGCCGGGGTAGAGAAAGCTTCTCCCCTTCATGCTTGTGAGTTCTGACATACTCCTTAAGCCTGCATCAGAGGGAGGACACCAGAGCCTCTTTGGCAGATGCTTCTGCTGGACTCTGACAATGCCTGTGTTCTGACCCACAACTGGGATGCTTCAGGGACTTCCTTGCGTTAATTTATCAAAACAATCCTAACCTGCCTATATCTCCTGTCTCGATACTTTGTCCCACACATGCCAACACATCTCCCAAAACAAGTCCTGGCTCCTCATCTCAGAAAGCTTACACTTACACCCTGCACTGGTGAAGAGTGGGTACACTCAAGGGAATCCTATTTTGCATCCTAACATCCCTAAATAGGTGGGAGGCAGGTTAGTGAACATGTCCATTAACTCATAATAGCTCTCAGAGAAAGGTTACCCCATAAGTTTAGAAGATGTTTTGTTTGGTACCTACTTTTCTCTTTGCCCTTCTACATTTCTCTTGGTCAGCCCATCCTCATCCGTTTCTCTTAGGTTATAAAGACAATGGGACAGGTCCTTATCTGCTAATTGCACTGACTTCGGTGTCATGGAGGGAGTGCTCCAAATTTCACGTGTTGGTGCGGGGGGAGAAGGAAAGGAAGAGCACTGTGGCTTCACACTGTTATGTAAGTTGACTGGGACAACTAGCACCCGAGCTATTATGGGTTGGTGGATAAATACTTAATTATGGACTTTCTGTGCCAAGGCTTCTGCTTTCCTCCATTTCCTCTCCTTTGCTAGTATAGTCCGTTCAAAAGAAAAATAATTGCAGTTTTACAGATAGTTATTAATTCCTCTGGAACCATGGCAGTCTGCTGCCTAATTATGCACCAGTACATTATTAGTCTTTCTGGTACCGTCAGGTTGCAGTCTGTCTCCGCTATGCACATAGAAAGGCTCAGGATTCTTCCCATAAGAGCATTTGTATCCTGGACTTCCCCCATGACCCTAAATAGCAATACTGAAAACCCACAAATAGTTTCAAAGTGTAAGGGGTGAGATGAGAAAGAGAAAAGGTTGCGGATTATACAAATGTAACCTTAAGCAAACCCTCCCTCAGAATATAGACATTCTCAAATGTACTCCTAGATCTGTCTTCGGGCTGGGACATAACTGACCATATTTAGGGCTAGAGGCCTGGATAAGGATACTGGGTTGATCTTCCTGATACTGAGCTAGACCCCAGAGCCCATCTGGTGCTAAGAGAGATTGATGAATCAGGACCAAACCCCCTGTTGTTGAGCTAAGGGCAGAAGAGAATGACTCCTTATGATTTCTGAGGCTGGAAATCTTTTTACAACAGGTAGCCTTGTTCTTCCTCCACAGACTGGCTGTTGGGTTTGAATTGCTGACTCCGTAGTGAGCAGCTCGATGCTTAGTCCACGGCACCACCATGACTCCTCGTGAAGAGGGAGGTAAGGGAGAAAATGGCTTTTTCTGTCTAAAAGAGGAAGGACCCAAATCGACCTGCTACAGAGCAGAAGTCACTTACTATCTGTGGTGTTTGCCTCACATTCAATTCCTAGGAGGACCAGACTCACAGAGAGGAAACTACTGGTTGGTCATTGGCCCAGCAGCGATCAAAGCCCCATTGTCATCTCTAATGCACACTTCTGGGGATAGGCAGATGGGTTCCTAAAAGGCCCTGGGGTCAGCTAAGAGGAGCCGTCTATCTGCTCCTACCTCTGTGTGTGTGTGTGGTGGTGGTGGTGGGGGAGGGCGCACCCAGAGGACCAAACCCAAAACCTATCGCCATCAGAGCAACCCTGGCTAGGGTTTCCTAGGCGTTTAGGTCTTTATGTGAGAAGACCACCTCCCCCTCCTCCTGGAGAGTCTCTGTGGGTCTGAACCATGAACCTTGCAGTTAGCAATCTAAGGTTACCCAACTGGGCCACCAGGGCTCCTGACCGACCAGTTAGCGGTGCGGAGCAGTTCTGCAGCATGACGTGTCCAACAGAACAATACACTGCCGGTCCTGTGCCATTCTCCCCGTTGTCCCCATGTTTGGGCCCATTGCTGGAGTCACAGTGTCCATGTATCGTGTGGAGATTCTTCCTCTTCTTTTGCCACCCCTTTACTTTCACCAACAGAATAGGGTCTGCTAATTTGTTTGATCAGTGCAGGGCACACACTGAACCAGGGATTTCATACTTCCTTTTTCCAGAGTCCGGAAGCTTCTGCACAAAACTTACTTTGTGGATTACTGGACAGCCTGAGGTTACCTGGCCCAGTGATTTATAGCAGCTGCCCGACAAGCTACCCCACCTCCCATCTAAGAACAACTCCGGTCCAGTTGCAATCTGAGTCCTGCACATTTTCCTCATGAGCTGAAACCACAAAACATATCCACGTCTGACTTCCCCTCCGCACACTCGGTGGCTACTTACCCCAGTCTGTCCACACAGGCCGAGGAGATGAGATTGTACCGACAGCCTGTGTCAACCAAGGCTTTCACGTCCTTCCCAGCACACTGTGGGGAGGAAAGACACTGTCCAAAAGAAGCCAGGAGCGCCAAGGCACAGGGAGAGCCAGGCAGCAGATGTCATACTAAAGACAGGGTTGGAGGACGCCCTGACGATTACCAGATGGTACTCCATCCCATCTCCACCCACTGCTGAGTCTGCCTTTGCAGAGCTCTCTTCCTGCGGAATCCAGTGCTAACAGAGGTTCCCAAAGACTGGGGGTACTCCACGGGCAGGGAGCGTTTCATCTTTTTCCTTTGTATCATCATGTACCCCATTCACAAGTCTAACGAGAGCTTTGACTCTTCCTTCCATAAAGATGCGTGCACATCCAAGACATCCCCACATGCTCCAGTGTGGCATGGAGTGCTGCCTTTACAGTCTATGTATGAATTCTCTAAGTCCCACGACGCTATAGTGTTTCGGGGAAGAGGGTCCACTCGTGGGAACCACAGCAGGCTCCCAAACCCTATTTTCAAGAAACTGCCCCAAAGGCCTTCAGAACATTACCTGGCAAGACACCAAGATCATGTCATCATCCTCAGACTTCTTTAGACTCTCAGACTTGGACTGATTGAGTCTGTTGGTCTTGGAGGCCCAAGGGACACGGCTGCTCCGCAGCTTCGACAAGTTGGTTTCCATGAGGCGCCTCTGCAGAATGTTATGAGGTTGCTTGAGGGAGAGAAAAGAGAGGCTTCTTGGTGACAGGCCATTCTCCCCCTCCTCCACCCTCTGCCCCAAGGTGTCACAGAGATAATGACAGAGTCATTCTTCCTCCAAGTGGGGGCTTCACTAGTATTGTCAGAGCAGGTATACAGACTGATTCGCAGTAGGCCAGCCCGGGTGAATGGGAGAGGGAGGATGGGCTCTGGGGAAATGGATAGGGCCAATGCAGAGTCTCTGGTTGGAGAGATCGAGGGAACTTCATGATTCAGACTACTTGGGCCTACCGTCCCTCCTCCCCTTACAGGAGCCTCACGGAGGAAAGATGACATTATTGCATATGGAGTCCATGATTTCCGTATCTTACCAAATGACTGTAATCAGTTCCTTTCAGAAAAGGTAGCTTCAGCTTCTTTTCCCAGAAGCCTACCAAATCCTGGCAGTCAGAAACTCATCTGATTACCATTCCACGCTTCGTTGCCTCAGTCTTATTTCTTAGGCCCTGCCTGCATGTGCCCTGGAGCTGAGTCATCAGGGGTGGGGGCGTGGGGTGAGAGACAGGAATTCAAACCTTTGAGCCACACTAGCAGAAGCCCACTGGAACTTGGCAGAAGGTACAAGATTCCTCACACTCATCTCCTCTGCCCTCAAACCACTGACCCTGTCCTGCCACATACTCATCATCCTCTGTCCAACAGGCCCCCACAGGGGAAGCCCCACAGGGAGCCAATCCACAGGATCGCTTATATTAAGGTGACCAGACATCCCGCATCCTGTGGCATTTTAAAATTAAAATAAATATATTATAATACTATTTGTACGTTCTATGAAAATTTTTGTTCCTCCTTATAGACCAAGTTTTTAATCAAGAACACACACACTCACACACACACACACACACCGTGCCTGGTCCCCCCACACCCCCTGGTCAATGGTGTCCTGCTTAAAATCTGGTCACTTTATATATGTGTGCTAGGAAACTGGATGTTAGGAAGCAGAATCAGGAGTTTGGGGCAGATATGTCCATATTCTACTTTTCCTACCAAAGTGTTCTCGTAGCATAAAAAGAAGTAATCCGAGTTAATAAATGTCTATAAGCAAAAATTGTATGCCCATTTTCCAAAAGCACAACACCCTCCCCCCTCCCCCCACCCCCACCCCGCCCAGGGACAGCATCTAACCCCAAGCTTTTATCTAACACTTGCTGGATGGCACTTTAATTCTAGGGGGAAAGAGAATCATTCTTGGAGCCTAGAACAGGCCCTAGGAAGGGGGTCGAACTGGAGAAGGTCTTCATTATCTGCCACTTCACAGATTTCTACGGAAGAATGGAGTCAGAGTCATGACTCACTGAACCCTGGGGAGGCAAAGCCATGAGTTCCCAAAATACAATGATTATTGGCAAAGCAGGTTCTAAATTAGTATTACAGGAGAAAGGGAGGGGGATGACACTTATAAAGAAAACAAGAACGTCTGTGCTTCATAAGAAGCTGGAGGAAGTGCAGACGTTATCAGACTTCTTGATGCTGCACTAGGAGAGTCCATTGCTCTTCAAAAGAAGCTCGAAATAGAGATCTGAGGAGGAAGGATGGGAGAGGAGATAAAAGAAGGAGAAGCACATTTATGAGGGGCTATTTATGATGGACTATTGTTGATTTCATTTGTTGAGGTGGACTGTGTGCTTCTTTAACTGCCTCAACCTCCCTTCCCCCCAAAAAGAAAAAACAAAACAAAAATGAGAGTGTGAGGCTAAAAAGTCCATACGGAAATGGACTTGAAGTCTTTAGTGACATACAAGTGCATTTCAAACATATGGCAGGGGGAGGAGGGGAGGAGTAACCAGAAACTATTTGTTCTAAACTGTCACTAATAAGCATTTTTGGTTCTCACAAGTCTGCACTAAGCATGAGTGTCCTTTTTCATGTGTTCAGCTTGCACATGCATATGAGGAGATTGAAAATACATGGTCAGGTACACCTCAGGTTAAAAAAACAAAAGAAAACAAAACAAAAAGAAAGACCGGATAAGATAATGAATTTGAGTTATGGTTTTGGCATTTTCTGCATTTTAAAACATCTAAATCGGGCTGAGCCCCAGTGGCATAGTGGTTGAGTGTGGGACTGCAGCCCACTGAGTTGGCAGTTCAAATCCAGCAGCAGCTCTCCAGGAACAAGGCTGGGCCTCTTACTCCCACCAGAGGGCAGTGATGCCCACAAAAAACCCCATCTAAATCTGCAGTATAAATGTACCTCCATTCGACTAAATCCCATTTAGGATTGATTCCACAATTCTCCCATTAGGAACCAATGCAATAAACTCAACATTCTATCTTTTGTTATGTTACTGCTAACTTTCATGATATTATCCTTCGCTACATTCCAAAACCATTATCTGTCTGTTCAACACCTTAATTTTACTGATTTCTTGTTCTTTGACCATTTCTCTAATTTCAGACTTTCCCATTTCTCTCTGTTCAATCTTTTTCTCATTCTCCATATTCTTCAAGCATTTTCCTCCACTTTCACTGAACCAATGCCCACCATTACCACTCTATCTCAGGCCGGTTCGTCCTTGAGCTTTCAAGTCAGAGGTCCAACGGTCTATCTGAACATGCTCTCTCCATTTAGACTCTCGGCAGGCAGTGAAGTCACACTGGTCTTTCACTGTCTCCCTTACTCTCCACCTTGGTGTGTAAGATCCTGTCTCTTAAAATACCACTGAGATTTTCCTCTCCATTTTGACTGTTGTGGCTAAGCTCAAGCCATCCCCTAAAATATCGTTTTCATTATTCCTACAGAGCTCCTCTTGCCCACTGTATGCAACACAAAATCCTCAATTTAATATTTAAAATCTTCAATCAACTACTGCTTACCCTCCTCCCATATCTCACTTGATTTCTCCAGAAAAGCTGTCTACTTAGGCTGTAAGCATCGCTTTTCTCTAGGTCTCACTTTCCTTTTCAGTGGTAAAAATGGTTTGCGTTCCAACATCCTGTTCTGGTTAACATTCTGGGTTATTTCCTCCCCACTAGTCTCACGCCCACTCTTGATTCTTCTCTTCCTTTCCCTCTAGGTCCAAGAACCATTGTTACTTCCTTCAAAACATATCTTGAATTAACATGCTTCTCCCTATCTTTTTTTTTTCCCTATCTTTCCTAACTCTACCACCACCTAAAAACACATCACTTTTTATCTGTCCTTCGACAGCACTAATTTGTCTTTTGCCTCTTCTTCCTTCTCCAATCAATCCCCTACAGAGCAACACGTCACATCATGCACTCCATTACTCAAAACCTTTCAATGGCTATTCGAATACAAATACAATGTAAACTCCTTAGCATGGTCTAAATTGACTATGTCCCATGTCCTACTGTAGAGTAGCTGAGACAGAGATGTGCCTGTAAAGCTGAAAACAAAAGTTTGCCACTCCCTAACTTAATGTTACTTTGTAGTCAGAGTCGAATTCAAGTTAATAAGTACCTCACAGAGCTTTTGTGAGATTAAATGAGATGGCAGTACTGTCAGATGCAGAGTGTTAGCTCAAACAGCAGTAGCTGTACGCATAGGAAAGGAGGTCTGGTGGCACTGTGGTTAATCATTGGGCCGATAACTGAAAGATCAGTTGTTCAAATCCACTAGGCACTCCATGGGGGGAAAAGGAAGTGGTTTGCCCCAATAGAGAGTGGTAGTCTTGGAACCTCCATGGGGCACTTCCATCCTGTCCAGCAGGGGTGCTGTGAGGCAGACTCAACTCAAAGGCAGTTGTTATATTGTGGACTGTATATCCATATGTGTTTTAGAGTCTCATGCACAGCCTCCAATAAAATAGAAGCTTGATATTGTTCATTTTATTACCTTAGGAGATTCACAATCGTTTAACTCCATTTTAGCCCTTAAATACTGTCTGCATATAAACATGTGATTCCTGATTGACAATTACCTCAAGGACAGTACACATGTCTCCATCTTTGGGCTTGGAAATCTAAAAGGGCACTAAAAGATGCCTTTTCTTCTTTGTTTACTGGCTATGTACCCCATAGGAACACATACAAATTGTCCTGGAGTTTGCAGTTGCCTAAAAGCATATGGGAAATCTACTGAGACAGACTGTTACACTGCCCCAAGCCTTCTGTGTTCTGTCCCTTTGCCTGTACCTCATGATCCATCAGACATGTCATTATAGCGGGAACAGCTTTATTTGTGTGGTTGCCTACTTTGCTTGAAAGGGTGATTTCTCGGGCTGAGCCCTGGTGGCGTAGTGGTTGTGCACGGGACTGCGGCCCACTGGGACGGAGGTTCAATTCCAGCAGTGGGGCTGGGCCTCCTACTCCCACCACCAGAGAGCAGTGATGCCCCCCCCCCCAAAAAAAAAAAAAGAAAAGAAAGGGTGATTTCTCACTGCCTTTTTGGGGAAAAAAAATTACTTCACAGCTGGATGGGGAACATAACCACCTAACTGTTAAGGACTTTAAAAAAAATAGGGAACACTTCACAAATTTGTGTGTCATCCTTGCGCAGGGACCATGCTAATCTTCTCTGTATCGTTCCAATTTTAGAATATGTGCTGCCAAAGCGAGCACTGTTAAGGACTTCCTACTCGGAAGTTCTACAGAGCACATTGTGGAGGGCACTTCCTTTCTATACTCTTGTTGGCTGGCTCATCAAGGAGTGATGAAACTCTATCAGACGTTGGTCTCCATCCCTACTATCACACCAGGCTAATCACTTCCTGCTCTGAACTCCGTTAGTGCGTACTGACTGTAATATCCTGACAACCAGTGAACTTTGTAACCATAGGAGAGAGCGTACCAATAGTGGTACAACAGCAGCAGGATCTGATTGAAGCTGAATCTTTTCAGAGCCATAATTGCAATAGTAAACATGACTTGTACACCAGTTGAGTGCTTATGCCTGTGCCATTATGGATGTCTCATCTAGAAGGCACCATCACCGACGCTAGTTGACAAAGGGTATGATCGGGCATATCAGACAATCCAAGTATAGGGTTAGTGATATGAAACTGATGATTTCAAGATTTTGCTGTTTTCTACTGGTCTTCCTCATATTCACTCCTAATTCTAGTCAGTTTTGCTAAGCACTTGGCTATAAGCAAAATCAGCGACAGATAGGAAAGCAAATCTCCATCTCTCTGCTGCGGACAACTAAGTGAATGACCTGATATAGATGGGCAATTTCATCATATAGAAAAGACAGCATGCTATCTGTTATGTGACTGTTCAAAGTTTTTTTTAAGTCCTTAGCACAAGAAGAAGAGTGCTTATGAACATAAACACCATGTTTTCTTTTTTCTCCCTCCAGTTTCTTCCAGTTGTTTTACAGTAAATAAGACACCACTCACTCCTACCATTGGGTTTAATTCTGTTCCCCAACATTTTCTTATGGTTTGGGTGAAAGTTTAGAGTCAATTAGTTTCTCATTCAACAAGTTACATGCACCTTCATTTCATGACAATGGTTGCAATCTAATCAACGAAACAGCATTCTTCCCATGTCCTCCCTGGGTTCCTGGTTCCCATGACCCATCTCTCCTGGCCCCCTACCTTTTGAATTTTGTTTTTGTGCACATATCCCCTTTAATCTCATATAGTTTATCATTCTGAGAAGCACATTCCTCATGGGTGCTACTGTTCAATTTCTAAATCTATTCTCTGGCTGAAGATCACCTCTGGGCATCGATTTGGTTCCAGGTTTGACAGGTGTCTAAGGACCATGGTCTAGGTGGTCCCTCCAGTCGTCGAGTCTTTTTATGAATTTAATTTTTGTTCTACATGTCGCCTACTCAATGCAGCACCTTCTATCATAATCCCGATCATAGTACTGGTATTTGGCAGTAATAGCCAGGTCCCACCTAGTTCTTCTGGCCTCAGGTAGTGGAGGCTCTGGCTTTCTGATCTATTAGCCCTTTGGACTATTTATCTCCTGGAGTCTTTAGTTTTCTTCATTCTTCTTTGTGCCACATGGGAAGAGACCAATCACTTCTCTTTGATGGCCTCTTGCAAGAGATTAAGATTCAGTCTTAATCTTAGTAGGATGTAGAACATTGTCTTTATTGACAATTAATTAGCATTATCTTATGCTACTTGACCAAGATTTTCTGAGAAATTATGGTGCCGAAGCCTTAAGCTCAGTGATTCGGTGCCTCAAGGTATTTGGCTAAGAAGTGTACATAACTTTGTCCCCTGTATGCTCTGCTATATGCTTGAACATATGTGCAGCAATACCAAAGTACACATTGAAATAGTCCCTGCTAAAACTATCTATGCTCACGTGTAAAGTCCCATATGTCTTCCCACCCTATTCAGCTTACATATCTACCTATTCATGTGTAAATTATTGTTGCTATTACTGCTATCAATAGTATACAACAGTATTTACCTTTGCTGCCTTTTCCTCTTGGGTCCCTCCCAGTATCTTCTTCTGCCTTGGTCACACTACGCTGATCTGACCCTGATTGCACATTGCTTTCCATGTCACCCAAATTAATTACAACACTTCTCTTCCTCTCCCTCCCATTCCTGGTAACCACCAAACAATGTGTCTTTCTGTGAGTAAACCTCATGTTCTTTTAAAAATAATAGTGGTCTCAAACAATATTTATCTTCTTGTGATTGACTTATTTCACTCAGCCTAAATGTCCTACAGATATGACCATGTGAGAGATTGGTGGTGGGGGGGGGGGGAGGATTAATGTGTAATCTCATACAGAATAAGCTGCAAGAGATGAAAAGATAAAGTAAAAGAGCCCAACCCAAGAAATAAGATTTAGGTTCCACAACAGACTGGATGGCTGTCAAGTCCACACAAACTGAGCCAGGGGCAAAAGCACTTCTATGGAGCCAAGAGAACAAGACCGCCTTGGATTGCCGATGGGAGCCGTTTGCCAGTCCACCAAGTGTGGGAATGCTGTCAGAAGCAGCATGGGAAGGGATAATTCAGAATACCCAGCAGTGAAATTTGAATGGAGGTCACCAGGAGGAGGAAAAGCAACACATGATGTCCACACTCGCACAAACATGAGTCAGTGAAAATTCATTTTTCTTTTCCCTTTTCTTTTCCCTCCCCCCATCTTCCTCTGGTGCCCTCGCCTCTGTTCTCCTAGCTTCCTTATATTGAGTTTGTATTATAACCCTCTTCACCCAAGAACTGTCCTGTCGATGTTGGCATCCTCCATATTTCACTTACAGTGAAAAGCAATGGTATCAGTTTTGATCTATATGCAGGGCCTTCAAAAAGATCCATTATTATTCATTGCATTTTTACAAAGACACACAACGTGGATGCTCCTTCCGATGTCCACATAAAGCGGTAAGTGTGTGCTTCCCCAGCGTATTCCTAAGATTGCACCGAATCAGTAACATCAGTTCCAAGAGCGTAAGCACGCTGCCCCACGCCAGCAGTGCCAGTCTGCCTTGGTTTCTGTGACCTGCTTGTGGCTCTGCTGCGCGATCCTTGCACATTCAAGGTGTGAGAACAGTGGGACGGAGGGGGAGAAAGTGAGGAGTATGGGTCAGGGCCCCACAGGCAACGGCTGTGTGTCCCGGCCACGGTAATGCCTGCTTCTTAACGACGCTGCCTCCTTGCAGCTCACCATCTATGCTCTTGGTTGGCTCATGTGAGGCAGACAAGAGCCAGAAAAGCACGTAGTGCTCCTACGATGAAAGAGCCTAAGGATCCCTCTTAACACATTGTAGACAGATGCCGAGTTTATGCGGTCTTTAATGGGTTTTGGAACTTCACTACTTCCCCACCCCTTCACGTTGATTTGGTTGCTTGATTTTTAACTTCTTGATTGTAAAATAGCCAGTCTTTAATGTGTTAAGGGCAGGGGATCTCTCTGACAGCCGAGGACGACGACTGTTCCTCAGATTTTATATCTAGTATAGAAGGAATAAAACAATCCCACATTTTCATTCTCTTACCATGTCCTTGTTTATTAGTTCGTGGGGTTTCCAGGGGCTAGACTTATTTTGGCCTAAAAGGCAAGGAGTTGGACCTGACTTATAAAATGAATTTTGAGTACTTTAAAGTGTGAGCGGGAAGAGGTAGGCAGGAGAGGGAAGAGGAGGGAGGGACAGATGAAAGGAAGGAGAGAGGGAGAGGATTTTCAGAGAGAGAATGAATGAGATAGCTTTTCTATGAATATATTTCAGTCTCTGACTACTCTGTGCTAGTATGAGTCATGTTGACTACCTTATGGCATCAAAAAGAAACTTAAAACAGCGCAAAATAACTGGAGTAGACATTCCTTGTACAGAAAAATGATTATCACATTGGGGGAGGGCAGGGCACATATGGTACTGGTATATGGGTGAGTCCTTTTTTTAAGGATATAGATGCTGAAATTCTGCCCTCTATAATTATTTTGGGCTAAAAATGACAATTTCAGTGATTAGGTTGGCCAGACGCAACTAATCAAACATTCTCAATACCTGTATCTATGTTATTTCCGAGGAGCAGTTGGTGGGTTTGGACTGTGGATTTTGCCTTTAGCTCCCCAGATCATGACCCACTGCACCACCAGATCTCCTTACTTTTTATCTACGTGAGATGCAGGAACCTGGTGGTATAGCAGTTGCATTGGACTGTCTTCCACATGGTCGGCAGTTGAAAACCACCAGCATCTCTGCTGGAGAAAGACTGGCCTTTCTACTCTCTTAAACGGTCCCCAAAACCTACCGGGGGGCACTATGAGTCTGCTTTGACCCAATGGCCAGGAGTTTAGGTTTTTCACTTATATATTAGGCACTAGCCTGCTAACGACAAAACCAAACCAGTGGTCAAAGTAACCCGCTATCTTATGGGGGGAAGAGGTGGCTGTCTGCTCCCAGGGATTTACACTCTCCTTAATGCTAAATAGGGCTGCTATGGGACTCAACCCACAAGATGGCAGTGGGAGGATTAATAGGAATTTTCCAAATACCTGAAAAATCACATAGGGCATAGGCTTTGACTGCAAAATCAATCCCACTGATGTTTCATAAATTACTGTCCAGGTGAATGGAGTTTGAAGTAAATGGTGAAAGTGGCCCTGCACCACAACAGTGACCGAGGATGAAGACTCACGCTCTTTGCACTGACTAGCCTAACCGTCCACCCTCATCCACACGGGGCAATGTGGTCTTTGGAGCGCAGACTTTTGGTCCTCAGATTTCTGCTGCTAGACCCGAAGAACCCCCTCCACCCCACCCCGCCCTACAAAATTACTGGAAAAAAGCCTGCGCCAGCCTCAGAGACACACAAGAGCTCCTCAGGAAGCCGAGCGGCCCGACTTTCCTCCTGTGGCCACTCCTGGGCCAGGAAGGAAAGACAGAGAAAGCAGGATGATTAAGCCTTTGGAGGTCCAGGAAGACCTTAACAGTCACAGCCCCTTTCTCCCTCCTCACCCAAGAAGGAAGGACAAAGGGAGACAGGTCCAACATCAACCTGGGAGAGCAGTTGTTTCCAGAGGGAAAATGGATCCAATGGAAGAAACCCGCACCCACCTCCCCACCCCTCCCTTTCCACCGTCTCCTTCGCACACCCAGAAGAGTCACCTCTGTCTGGGTCATCGGGACCTGCAAGAAGTCGGGGGGCGGGGTGGAGCGGGGGCGGGGTAGTCAGCGGCCACTGCGAGGTTCAAGCCCCAGGCAACCCAATTCCGAATTCGCCTTTAAGGATGGAGGGTTATGGGCACGCGGAGAGGAGGGCAGGGCAGGGTCACCTCCTCCTTCTATGGAAGGAAAGGGAGACGGAGAGGCGAGACAGAAAGGAAGGACCACGTAGGAACGCAGACGGCGTCCAGGGGGTCAGCGGAGCAGGGGGCGCCGGACACTGGGTCCTTGGCAGGACATCAGCCAGGCGGCCGGCAGCGGGGCGGCCCCCCGCGCCGTGACTCAGTGCAAGTGTCAGTGGGCGGGCCCGGGGGGAACCCCGCCACGCGCGCGCTGGCCGCGCCGCAGCCGCGGGGCTCACCGTGTCCTTGGACGAGCCCAGCTTCTTGAGGCCGTCCAGGGGCAGCAGGTCGGCCGAGTCCTTGTGGATGAACTGCACCGCCTGCTTCATGCGGCGCTGCTGCCGCAACGCCGCCGCCTCCCGCATGTCCGTGTCCTTGCGGCCGCCCTCGGTGAGGAGCCCTGAGTAAAACATGGCTGAGAAGCCGGCGGCCCGGCGGCCCGAGGGTCCCCCGTTCGCCGACTGCCCGCGGCCTCGAGCTCCTCCAGCGCCGCCCGAGCCGCGCGCGCGCCGCGCCTTTTATAGCCGAGCGTGACGTCGGCGCGGCAGCCAGTGCGCGCGCGGGGGCGGGGCCTGACAGCGTCCCCGCCCGGCGCGCGGCTCGCCAGCGCCCCCCGTCGGAGGCTCCCCTCCGCGCCAGGCCGCCCCGCCCCGTGGGAGAGGCAGCGAGCCACGGGTGGTGCTGGCGGGGCCGGCCCGGGGCGTGAAGGGAGGAAGCCTCGCGGCCTCTTCATCCCGCCGCCCCGCTCCCCTGGCAGGTGCCCGCGTCCTCTCCCTCCGCCGCTGCCAAGTACGCCCCACCCCCAACCGCCCTCCGGGGTGGGGGGACCTGCTCACCTGTCCACGCCGTGGCGGACCCCGGAATCACCGAGAGCTGGGCCATGCCTCGAGTCCGGTCGCCCGCTCCGCTGCCCGGGTCGGTAGATTCCCACGGTCGGGCGCCCACACCTCCGCGCCCCCTTCCGGAGCCCCCGCGCCCGCAGCCGGGACTCTGAGGCCAGGCAGCACGAACCGAAGTTGGGAGAGCCCAGGATTTCACCAACTTCAGGTTGGTCCCCACCCACTGGGACACGTGACTGGGGGGGGCGCAGCTCTTAGGGAGGGCTGGCTGGAGCTGGGCCTGGGCCTTGGGGTGGGTGCTGAGGGCGACTCCCTCCCCTGGCACTCACTGCCTGCGGCCGGTCGGGCACCCACGCTACCCGCAGAGCAAGCGGGAGCTGGTGGTCAGGTGGGAGCTGGGGAGTGGTGAGGGTCCCTGCCGCCCCCCAGGGACTGCACAAGAATGCGACCCCCCCCCCCCACCACCACCACCACCACTCTTCAGAACACCTGTCTCTCACTGCTAACTGGCGCTTACCATCGCAGGGGGTTGGCGCACATCCTTCTCATATTCAAGCCCATTTTTCTTGGATCTGCCATGCTTTATGGCTTAAAGTTGAAGCCCTACTTAAGGTACTTCGAGCATCCTGAGTTCTGGCCTAGGTGCTGACTTGATATCAACCTCTTTCCGGGAACCAAGTCTTACGTGCAGGAAAATAGGGGTAATTCTGAATCCTGGCCACCTTACATATGCAGAACTGTATTTCACAGTTCCCTAGTCGTCTTCTGTCAGAAGCGCATCACAGGAGCTTTCGGGTGGGGTTCTGCTAGTAGGTAAGACCACTAAGATGGTTTGGATCACGTTGATGCCTTTTGGACCAACTAGTCACCCTCCTTACTCCTTCGTGACCTCCTCGCACCGGCTTCACCACTCCTTAGTCCCTTGTGCCTTCTTGAGAGAAGAAGCTAAGCGCCTTCTTGCTCCTTGAGAATGTGCTGCCTTTGACCGTTGCTCTCCCGCTACACGGAATCCCTCTCTCATGTTCTCCCACACTGCACTTGTAGGGCCTCAGCCCTATGGTTATTTCTTTAGGATATCCTTCTGTGACCTCCTGGAGTAAGTGAATTTTCTCTAGTTACAGATCATGTATAAGGATAAGTAAAGGAATAGTGTACCAAAGTGAAGTGATAGACACCTTTATTCAAGAAAATATTAAAAAATGAAGTCATTGTTCCTGCGTGCCCCCAATTAAGAGCTATAGACTTTCCGAAGGCAGTGTCTCCATCTTGCCAAGATTTCCTTGAAGACATCTGCACTCCTTGATTTACACCATGGAGAATTAGCAGACTTTGCATAACTGAGGGACCCACACACTGTTTTTTTTTCTTCCACCAGTGCCATTTTCAGTTTTCTGAAAACTGCTTTCCTGTACGCCTCCATGATTGTCCTGTATCTTTTGAGAACATCTCTCAAGATTACTCCTTTTGGAGTCCCCAAACCAGTCCCATAGCTTCCTGAGCTGCCTGTCTCTGTGTAACTGGTCCAGCACAGGCCCTCGGGAACCACTGTTGTGATTGGACCTTTGATGGGCAGGCATCAAAAAGAGTAAGGGAGTGTATTCCTGAAAGAACTTGTCTGTAGCCATCGCTGAGTGCAGTCATGTTTAAATGTGTTTTATTTGGAACAAGCTCATACATAGACTGGAATCCAAGCAACAATTTTTTTTGTTTGTTTACCCTGCTTCTCTCTTCTAGATAGTTTAAGGGTTTTGTTATTGTTGGGTTGATTTTTAATATTTGGTTGTTTGATTGGCATTTGTCCTCTTCACTAGATTGTAAACTCTCTTTTTACTTGCCATTAAAACCCCAGCACAAAGGAAGCCCAATAAGTATTTGTGTTACATATGGTGAGCCCCAAGCTGTGGTATTTTTTTGGGGGGGAGGCATCACTGCCTCTGGTGGTCGTGGGTGCTACCCAATGCTGCTCCTGAGAGCCGCCACTGGATTTGAACCGCCAAGCCCGCGGGCCACGGTTCCGCACTCCACCACTTACACCACTGGGGCTCAGTCCCCTCAAGCTGTGGGGACTTTTTTTATTTTAGGCATCACTGCCCTCAGGTGGTGGGAGTAGGAGGCCCAGCCTTTGCTCCTGGGAGCCGGAATCGAACCTCCATCCCAGTGGGCCGCAGTCCCGCGCACATCCACTACGCCACCGGGGCTCAGCCGAGCTGTGGTATTTTTAATAGCCTCATATATGTATATGAAAGTCAGGCATTGAATAAAGAAGACCAGAGAAGAACCAATTTTGAATCGTGGCACTGGCAAAGAAGGTTGAAGTCACCATGGACTGCCCAAAGGACAAACAAATCTGTCTCAGAAGAAGTACAGCCAGGGTGCTCCTTTAGAGACACGGGTGGCAAGACTTTGTCTCACCTGCTTTGAACAGTGGTCAAAAGGGACCAGTCCCTGGAGAAGGCCTTCGAAGTCAGTCAGGTAGAAGGGAAGCAAAAAAGGAAGAAGGTCCTCAATGAGGTGGGTTGACACCATGGCTGCCACAGTGGGCTCAGCCATGAGGAGGGCAAAGGACCAAGCAGCGTTTCCATCTGTTGTCCGTGAGGTCGCTATGGGTCGGGGCTCCCTCGGGGGCATCCCACGCTGGAACTGCCTGGTCCTGTCTTCAGCACTTGCTCCAGATTTAAAGGGCACACGCCGCTTGTGGGAAAGGAAACAGAGGGCTGTTCACCTGGCTTCAAGGAAGCCAGTACTAGTTCCCTCTTTCGCTCTCCTCCCCTCCCCTGGCTGCCCCTCCCCTCACGCATTCAGGAGAGACTCTCCTGAGAGACCACCAAGTGGGCCAAATTGCGGCTTATCTCCCAGTTTACCCCTGGCGCACTTCCAGCTGTGAACAACAGTAGCTACCCTGGCCCCTTCTGTCCTGTCGCTTGGATCCCTGCCTGGTCATTCCTCCAGGCAGGGGTAGCCCAGGGAACGGTGAAAGGCGGCCTTCTTGTCTCTCCAGGATCGGCGCCTCTCAGCTGGGCAAGGTGTCAGGACAGAGCACTGCTGAGGGCATCTGAGGCTGGGCAGAGGCAGCCGCTTTCTCAGGAGGGACACCAGGAAGGTAGAAACTCTGGGGAAGAAGAATTCATGTCTCCACTCCCCAAGCAGCTTGGCTTCATGCTGACGTATTTATTTGTTTGTTTATCTATCTATTTATTTTCTCTGTGACCCCTCGCTGTCAGAAAGGGGCTCCTCTCAGGGCTACCTGTCCCCAGGGAAGAACGGGTGGTGGAACCTCTCTGGTTGAACTGGAAACCAGTCAGATGGAGTGCTACTGAAAACCAAGCTGGGCCTTGGCTGGAGCAGGACATCTTTGTGTGAACGCAAAGTTCTTTGCTGCAGTGGGATTTGTGTTCAGGGACTGCATCTGTGGCCACAGCACTGCTGGGGCCCCTCACCCACCAGACACCTTCCTTGGGGCCAGGCTGGCACCATCATTGTCCTTAAGTATAGGTCATTGTGCAGAGGCCAGCCCCGCTCCTGCACACGTGTTGTGAATTCCTGCCGGCTACTGACCAGCCGGCTCCATTTGAGGAGGGTCCTCTCAGGGAGAGTTTATCTAGTGTGTCCAAAGGACTCTGAGGAAGTCCTCCCTAGCTCTGTGCCTCAGCTTTCTTCTCTGTACAATGGTCACTGTGAGGACCAAGTGAGAGTGTATTTGTACAGCGGGCTTTGTAAACGGTTGAGGGTTGTATCGACTGATCATTATTCATCTTCCACGTACCCCACCGCCCCTGGTCCATGGACACATTTTGGAGGGAGCACATAATATAGTTGTTGGAAACAGGATCGCCCTCCATGCCCCCCGACAATTTGCGTAGATATTTTTAAATGAGGACCTGTTTGAGGTGTAAACTTGTGCTGGAAACACAAGATTTTCTACACACATGATTCTGTCTAGCCAAGTCTGACTCCCAGCAGCGCCGATGGGTCAGAGAAGACTTGTGCCCGCTGGGGTTTCCAGGGCCTTTCCTGTGAGAAACCTCTAGGTGGATTTGAACCGGCAGCCTTTTGTCACCTATTTGCAACGCAGTCAGTTTGGATTCCTGCCCGTCACTTGGTAGCTGAGTGACTTCACGATGAGCTTCAGTTCTTTTTCGAGCTGGTGCTGCTGATGGCGTACCTGCCATCAGGGTGCTGTGAGGAGTCAGTGAAAGAGGACCCAGGGCACACGGTCTGATCCAGCAGAAGGAAACGCCCACCCTCAACCTGGGACGGTGTCAGGAGAACTCTTTGGCAGCCGTGCTTCAAGCCTTCGTGCTGAGCGCGGGCTCCACACGGCACCCTGTGAGTCAGCCCTCAGCACCCGGCCTTGGTGCCAGAGCTGGGCCGCAGGGGAAAGGGGTGAGACCCCCTGTGGTGTCGAGCTGGCCAGATCTCCAACTCTCCCTGGTGCCTCAGCCTTCGGATGCTCACCCTGTCAACCGACTTATGTGTCTGGTGCTGTGCCCCCCGCACAGGCTGTTTCAGTTAGGACTGAATTCGCATCGGTTTGATGTTAAGCGACGAAAACTCCGCAAGCGAAAATGCGAACAGTGGGACCCCTTTCATTAAAGAGGGCAAGCCCTTCATGCACGGCTAAATCCAGAGGCTCGATTGGCATCATCACCAGTGTCTGACATCTTCTGAGCTGACATCTTCCTGGAGGCAAACTCTTCCTGAAGCCGCCTTGATTGTCAGCAGTGCCAAGCGCCCCACCTGTTCGCCTCGCCTCCTGCCTTTGGGTCTTCAGCGAATAGCCACCCTCCAGTGAGAATCAGACTCGGGCTGAGTGCCTGAGCGGGGCTTCCCAAGAGAGGGATAGACAAGCAGCAAAGGAACAAGGCTGCCATCAGAGAATGTCCTCTCCCTTCTCTTCCTACCATGCATATTTGCCTTGGGCACATTCTGGAAGGAGGACTAGCCTGCCTGTCTGTCCCCTTTCCTCCCCTCACGCCTGCCACCACCACGCAGCTGTGGGGCCGCCTTCCTCCTGCAGGGCCCTTATCACCCTCTGGCTCCGGCCTGATGAGTCTTCAAACAGCTGTCCACTGCAGAGGCCAGGAATGGACCAGGATTGGCACCCAGCCCGAGAGACTGCATCTTCCTTGGCAGGTCAGAGCAGAGACGCGAGCCAGCCCTGTCTGGGCCTTCAGAGTGCTTCCTCATGTCATCGTGGACTCAGAAGGCAGGGTGAGTGGCAGCCCTGCTGGTGTTTTCCAAAGTCACCTGGGGCTTTTGGATCTGTGCCTGTCAGCCGTGAGTTCTGTTTCATTTCCTGGGCCAAGGACAGGCTGCCACCTCCAATCACCCCTCGAAAGGGGTGGAGATATGGAATATCTCAGGATCTAGAACCCAGATTCTGATGGGAGGAGGAGTGGGGGGAGTTGTGATATTGTGGTCCAGTCCCAGCAATTCCCCTTGCTTGCAGTGAGGTCTTGGCCAGGTTCCTGAATCTCTCTGAGATTCATTTGATCCGGCATTCATTTGATCTGTGTGGTTTAAAGAAGATAACACATGTAAAACATGGAGGCTGCAACACAGTGAGCCCTGCAACACGGGGGAGGCTTCAAAGGTTCATGGAAAAATGCCATTCTCTTTTCATTCCCTTTCCCCCCAAGCTCTTTGAAGTCCCTCATAGAAGCCATGCACCTTCTGTCTCCCTCTCCCCTCCTGCACCTGAACTGTATCTTACTTATGCACGTATGACCGGGGTCTCTGGCAAGATGATGTTTCCAGTAGGCATTGGCCTTTTTTTTTTTCTTTGGGGGGGGAGCATCACTGCTCTCCAGTGGTAGGAGTAGGAGGCCCAGCCCCACTGCTGGAATTGAACCTCCGTCCCAGTGGGCCGCAGTCCCGCGTACAACCACTACGCCACCGGGGCTCAGCCCGGCCTCTTATGCATCTTAATCAGACCACTATAGAAACAGTTTTTCCCCCTCACAGCCATAGCCTATAAGTCCTTACATCCATTGTAAGTAACAGTAACAAGATAACCGTAAGCAAGGTTCACTAAGGTCAGAACTCAATCTCATCCCTGATGTTTCCTTGTGCTTAGATCTAATTATACATTCCAGCCTGGGTTCTGGGGAAGTGATGTAATGTCTTTGTCTACATGTCATATTGGAAGACTCATGATGGCCACTTGTCCTTTATAGGAGATGCTAATTTTGAAGAGGGGTCCTATGACTTCTCCACTGAGAAACTTCTCTCATCCATGATTTTTTAAAAAGAGAAACTCGCTTTTCTCCCACCAGCACACCTTTGACTTTGAGTTTTGTGCGTTTACATAACCATCTTGCTGGTGCCTCCACCTCTAAAACAGGGACTGTGTCCCTCTGACCACAGTGTGTGTGTGTGTGTGTGTGTGTGTGTGTGTGAGAGAGAGAGAGAGAGAGAGAGAGAGAGAACTCGCATGCACACTCGCTGTTTCTGACCTGAAAGAAGCAACCTTAGGAACTCAACAGGGCAATGGTTGTCAAAAGATCATGTATGAAAAGCCAAATCCAGCGAAAGCCTGTGGCTGAAGGACTTTTTTTGTCTCAGTGAAATTGGAAACACCAACGAGAGTGTGACTCTCTCTTTTAGATAACTTTATTGGAGCCCATACAACTCTTGTTATTTTATTTTTGTTTTGTTTTGTTTTGTTTGGCATCACTGCCCTCAGGTGGTGGGAGTAGGAGGCCCAGCCTTTGCTCCGTGGAGCTGGAATTGAACCTCCATCCCAGTGGGCTGCAGTCCCGTGCACAACCACTACGCCACCGGGGCTCAGCCCCAACTCTTGTTATTGTATCCCACATATTAGTACATTGTTCTTTTGTAGACATTTGCTTTCCATTGAGCCCTTGGAATCAGCTCCTGTTCCCCCCACCCCAACCATCATGGCTCCTTGATAGATTATAGATCATTAATTATTTCCAAATCTCACACCAACCACTGTCTGCCTTACCCTCTGGTTTCTATTGTTCTTCCCCCTGGATGGGGACGTGTGGTTATGTGCCATTCACGGTGATCAATGCCCATCTTCCTCCTACCCTTTTGGTATCTCTATTCCCATTCCTGTTCCTGGATTCCATGTGTTGTGAGTTTTAACTTTTGCCTACACTCAGGTGCATGCTCCCAGCTAGTCCAGAGTGGAAGCGGCACTGGGGTCATGATAGTGGGGGATGAGGAGGCCTCCAGGGATCGGAGTGATATATTGTGTGCTCTGTTAGTGCTGGACTGCACCCTGTTTGGCTCATCCTCTGCCTGCCACCCCTCTGTGGGAGGGTGTTCCATTGTCCACAGATGGGCTTTGGGTCTCCGCTATGACCCCCCTCCATTCTCACCAATGCACTTTTGTTTATCTGTTTACTATTTGTTGTGAATCTTCTGATGCCTGTCACCCAGTCTCGATGATGCTCATGATCGCACTGGCTGGTGTGCTTCTTCCATGTGGGCTTGTGCTTCCTGTGTCACTCTCTTTTACGAATAAAACTTGAGTTTTCTCAAGTCTCAAGAACTGGAAGGTGATGATAGACATTTACTGAGTTCTCCTGACATTCTGGCAAATATTCTAAGGATTCATTTAAGGTTCACAGCAACTTGAGTTGGTAGGCACTGTTGTGATCATCCCTGACCATCGAGGGGTCGGAGGAACAGAGGAGCTGGTAAGTTGCAGAACCAGGCGACCCAGCCAGCCACTGACAAGGATGTAGTGGGAGGCTTGAAGGAAATGAGCATGAGGAGCATTTTCAGAGAAAATGTTTTTCCGTGATAGAGAATGTGTTCTCAGAAAGGATACTAGGAACATGCGGATCCAGGGTGTTGATTGAATGACGCTGCTGGAGTTGCCCCATTTCCTTATAGGAAACCCAGAGCAAAGGCTGCCCAGGCCTCTCATAAGTGTATCCACATACATGCAACCTGACATTCCAGCTTCTCAAAAAGCTCACTGCCATCCAGTCAGTGCTGAAACATAGCGAACCCCTGCAGGTTTCCCAGACTTGATCTAGCTGTTTGGGGGAGTAGAGAGCCCAGTCTTTCTCCCAAGGAGCGGGGGGTGCTTTCCAGTTGCCCACCCAATGCAGAACCATTAGACCCCCAGGCCTTCGGTTCCTGACGCTCATTGCTCAGTGCTGCCTCTCTCAAACCACAGGACAAGGGTCCAACATCCATGTTCTAGGAGAAGCAGGTTTCTTTTTTTCATAATTGTGGTCCTGAAAACCCATCGGCACTGAGTCAATGCCAACCGGTAGGACAAAATTGAACTCTCTCTTCTAACGGCGCTTCTAAGACTCATCATTTTGAAAGCAGCCTGGCACATCTTTGCCCCCAGGAAAGACTGGTTGGTTTGAACCGCTGAGCCCCGGTGGCGTAGTGGTGGCGTGCGGGACTGCGGCCCACTGGCTTGGCAGTTCAAATCCAGCAGCAGCAAGGCTGGGTAGCTCCCACGACCACCAAAGGGCAGTGATGCCCCCCCCCCCAAATAAAAGAATGCTTTGAATTGCCAACCAGTGCTCTACTAGGCTCCTTTACACACACACACACACACACACACACACACATACACACACATAGACTTCAAAAGGTTCATGGGAAGATAGAATGAAAAGATACAAATAAACGCAATTCTAAACATCAGCGGGTATCATCTGTACACAACGATACCAGCCATTCAGTCCATCCCTCAAAAACTCAGAGCCCTGGGAGGGGCCTGGAGACTCTTTCACCAGACTCGGATAGATGCAGTCCCTAGGTGGCGCAAATGGTCTGTGGACTGCGTCACCCGCCCAAGATGCTAGCCAAGGCCCCTGTGTTAGGCAGTTCTACTCTGGAACAGATGGGGTCATCGTGAGCACCGGCTCCATGGCAACGAGTAACAAGGATCAAGATAGCAAAACATGTGCCACGTCAACATCGCTCACACGTAAAGCTGAGACATTAGTGACATTCATCACATTGTGCAAATATCCCCACCACCCGTTTCCAAACGTCGCTATCACTCAGTTGGTCCAACTCCTTGCTCTGCCTGCACGTGCACCAGGATCAAGCTGCTACTTTTTCCACAGCTTTACATGCGTGACCATGTATCACACAGGTGCGGCTGCCATGGCACCGTGTGGGAATGACCAGGTTGTAGGCATGCGTGGTGAGGCGTCCACAGGCAGCAGAGGGCTGAGCCCGGCAGGCAGGTAGAGTGAGCCACCAGCTCCTCCTCTTTGACGCTATGCTTTTCTGCTGGGCACGATGGCCTCACACAAACCAGGGCTCTGTCTTCCTGCCAGGGCATCTGCTTCATTTCCGGCTGAGCAACTGTTACTTTCTCGTTAAAAAACAATTTTTTTTCAACCTCAGTGAATGAGGCACAATCAGGCAAAGCCGGCACCAGTGCTCAGATTTGAGGTTAGAGTCCTACTTTTTGTACTGTGTAGAGAGAAGATAGAAACCGCCACACTGTGCCTAAGTTACCCTTGGATCCTGCGGTAGCTGCTGGGATTGCCTGTGGGGAAGCATTCTATACAAGGTTACAGTGTGGGTGCTTCACTCCCCCACCGACCTCTCCCACCACCACCACCTCACCCCACACCCTCAGCCACAGCATCTGAAAGGACTGAAGTCCACGGAGCCTCATTTCATCAGCAGTCACTAGGCCTGGTGGAGGAGAGAGAATGAATCTCAGCAGGTCCACTCCAAGATTGATTGTGGCAGTATCAGACAACACGTACCGCTGCCCAGCATCCATTGATAACATGTTCTTGTGAATGCTGGACATCGAAGCTCCAAAATATGGGTTTGTGGGAAGCAAAGCTGTCAGAGACCAGCCCCATTTTCTGCAGCCACAAGGAGGTGCCTGTTTTGATAGCGCATAAAGTGTGGTCCAGTAGCCTCTTTGCAAAAACTGGTTTGGTCACAGCAGTGGAGCACGGATTAGTCTGGTGTGAGCTGAATTGTCAAGTTCTCAGTGGGCCAAACAGCTCGCCAGAGTCAGTCCTGCTGAGTTTGGTTTGAGGAACCAGGAATTGCCCTGGGAGGGAGCTGCATTCATGATTCCATTGACCCTAACCCACTGCCCGCCCCACCCCAGCCCTTCTTTAAACATGACTTTTGTGTTCTCGCCAATCCCTGCTGCTGGAATCCCACGCCCTCGCCAGCTCCTACAATGCCTAGCACTTAGTATGCCCTCATTAAATATTGGTTGCAGAAATGGGTGGAAAAATGTAAAGAAATGTAAGTATGTAGCCCAGGTCCTTCCCTTTGTGGGGCACTCTGAAAAAAAAAAAAACCAATCAGTACTGAGCGGGTCTAACTGGTTGCAGCAGATGGGCTAATGTGTATCCTTCTTACTCACGAGAGCCACCTGACTCTGAATTAGAAGGTTTTCATTTTCTAAATCTATCTGGAACGGGCATGGTCTCTGAGCCGTTACATCTTGGAGGCTGTACCACTGAGGTTGGCCACGAGGACAGTCTGGCTTGGGTTTGGAGGAAGGAGACGGAGTAGCATCCTGCATTCAGGACCTCCCTGAGCTGAGCTCCTGAGTCTCCGGAGAACAGCTGCTCAAAGAAAGGGAGACTCACCACTGCCTCTAATAGCCTGTAGGACAGCCCCCGGCGGCCTCTCCCAGGACCTGGATTGGGAGGGAGCTGGTGGACTGCCTCGCCCCAGGACCCCCGGATAACCCAGCTTCACCACGTCCGGTTGCCTCCCACACCCTGGAGAGCAGAGACACAGACGTGGGTAAGTCTTTCAGGGCCTGGTTGTGCTACGTGGAAGGGAACAGCACTGACGGTCCTTGGAAGAGGCCTCTCCTGGCTGAGAAGATGGCACGTGGGTCCGCTAGCCAGTGGCAGCAGGCAGCAGCCCTGAGGCACTCAAATGCAGCACTCTGAGGGTGGCCAAGCAAGTCCCTGCTCTGAGCTGTGTTGCTGCCACCGTTCCCAAGTTGTCACACGGCAACTTAAAATCACCCCCAAACCCAAATCCAGCGAGTGATAGTCCAAACAACGCACTGCACAGCTCAGAGAATGAATCAGCAGAAGCAATTCTCCCAAGTGCAGGCAGTCACTGTTCGTGTGAACGGGAAAGTACTCTGATTAGCTTTGGAAACTCAAGGGAGATGCCGTGAAGCCCACAGATGCAGCGCTGCAGCAATC
>PVJH01019703.1:0-35524 GCA_004026705.1 Nesogale talazaci
CTCTGAATGGGCACACAAAGCCTCCTTTTCTCCCATGGAGCAGCTGCTGGGTCCCAACTGCTGACCTCACAGTTCTTCCTAATTCCCCTCCTCAACCATAAGAGCAGAGCGGAACCCCAGCCCACCCCCGCCAGCCTCTCTCGGCACTTGATGAGGCCTCCTCATTCAGAACCCAAAAAAAGCCTTCCTCTCTCAGGTGGGTAAGAAGCCGAGAGAAGGCGCTGATTCTCCTGACAGCTGCAAAAGGCAGAAGACTGCTCACGATCACAGTAATCGTCTAATCCATCCCATGAGAGAGAGCTAAGCGGGCAGCTTCCTTTGACCCACAACTCCCCGCGCCCCACCCCCCACCCCCATGATGGTGTGCAGAGCCCACGGGTATAGCGCTTCACACCTCTCTTAAGGGGTTTCACCTCCATATCCAGACTGTATCATCGCCATGTCATGGAGTGCCGACTTCCCACACACTGTACGTTCATTTCCTATTGCCCTTACAACTACCACGCAGGCGAGTCTGAGCTGCTGATTTTGCAGGAAACCGAGGCTCAGAGATGACGAATGACTTGCCCAAGGTCACAAACTTGCCCAAGTTTCCGAGCTTGGATTCAAACGACTGCCACCTCAAGCAAGCTATGCTTGATGAGAGTTTTCACAAGCAAGCAGACTGAGGCGATGGAGGGCAAACGGCCAGCAGGGACACTAGCTTTCCTGCTTCTCAGGTCACACACACACACACGAGTCTGTTCTCACACAGTGCTGCCTCCTGAGACCAAATCCACTCAGCTGAGTGAGTCTTCTTGGCCATGACAACGAAGACACACGCTGCGGACTGTGAAGGTCACCCCGGCCACGTGGCGAGAGTCCATCCAGCTGTGGAGGCACTTTGCAGATCGGACCTGGGCGGGGACCGGCCTCTCTTCCCCAGTGTCCCATCAGACTCCCTCAGACTGCCGCCACCTCTTTGGAAATAGCTTTCCAGTTCCCTGCTGGCTCCTGCCACTCCTGATGCTGCTTGGTTTCCCTTGTCCTAGGCCCTGGAAGCCAAGTGCCTGCTCTGCTGTTCACCCACTGGGCCGAGACGACACCCAGGCTGCTGGAACTGTCCCCCAGCCTCCATGTCCGGCTCCATCCAGATGGGAGGAAGCAGTAAAGCAGCAGCCACATGGCACTGCCTCTCTTACGAGGCCAACAAGTCACGGGGGAAAGCTTACGATATGTGCGATAATAAGGCCAAGCAAAAAGCACAGGGGAAAAACTCAACGCGGCACACGGGGAAGAGGGTGGGGGTGGGAAATAACTTTTTTAAATTGTGTATCCCCTAAGTTTTTCCTCTCTTTGCTTATTTGTTTTGTTTTGACTTTTGAGGGTGTTTTGGTGTCTTGATTCTCTAATCCAAGCACTAACATTTAAAAAGAAACACTGCTGTCTGAAAGCAGGAAGACATTCGTGGCATGTGAGTGGATATGGAAGATTGGGGTGGCGGTGTCGTCTGGGGGGGCATGAGCAGGGGTTGAGAAGCAAAGATAAATGAGAATGACTCCTCAGCTGGAGTTGTAATTTGATTCAGTGGTTAACTTCAAATAAAGTGACCAGACATCCCGTTTTTGGCGGGACACTCTCGATTTTACACAATTTTCCCCGCATCCTGTGGCGTTTTGTTTGTTTGTTTTGTTTTGTTGGGGTTTTTGGTGGGGGCATCACTGCCCTGGTGGGAGTAGGAAGCCCACCCTTGCTCCTAGAGAGCCGTTGCTGCATTTGAACCACCAACCCTGTGGGTCGCAGTCCTGCACTCAACCACTGTGCCACCAGGACTCAGCCGCTGCAGCATTTTTTAAAAGCCCCAATTTTTGGAAAGAATGCACGACAAGCTAGGAAACGGCAGAAGAACAGAAAGGGAATTTCCACCACCCGCTCCTATTCCTCCCCCATCCCCGGTCAATGGGATGACCCCACTTTACCAATGTTAAAATCTTCACTTCAAAACGTCTTCATGTTTGTACTGTTCCATTTTTCCCATGCCTCCCCAATGAAGAGTGATTACATTTACAATCAGCTCAAAGTCAACCTCTTTCTCCGGTGCCTCTGTCAGGATGCCCCCTCACTCCTCTAGCTCTGAAGAGGGGGCCTGGACAGCGACTTCCAACTTCCAAAGGACTCCCTTGGAAAAGCACCCTAACGCAGGGCTTCTCAACCTTTCTCATACAGTGACTTCGGCGGTGCTGACCCCCAACAGAAAAGTATTTTCATTGCTACTTCATCACTGTCATTTTGCTGCTGTTAGGAATCAGGCGGCCCCTGTGAAAGGGTCGCTCAACCCCCAAAGGGGTCACGGCCCACACGTTGAGAAATGCTGCCCTCAAGGGAGCCCTTCCTGGAAACCCAGGAGGAAAAAAAGGTGCCTTGGTCATGACGTCAACCTTGTTTTAAAATAAATAAATAAAAGAAAGCCTCTAAAACTCAGGAAAAACACAGTTGATGTGAATCATCTGTCTGCGTGGCTGAGCCGGGAGAAAGCACAGCTGGCTGGGGCAGGCATCCCTCCCTCCCTCGCTGGCTTGGTTCGCAGACCTGTGGGGCTGCTACACACACACACACACACACACACACACACACACACACCTTTGCAAACCTGTCTGCCTGGAGGGCTGCCTTCCAAGTCCCGACCTCCTCAGCCTTCCCTCGGCCTCCCTTACTCTCTCTCCAGGGCTCCCCATGCCACAAAGGAACCGCATCTGACAACCATCATGGATGCTGGTTGACCGGCAGCTTTGACTCGGGCAGATGACTTCATATGTGAAGCAATCGCTCCCGTGTTTTTCATTCCCATCTCCAGTTCCAGAGGAAAACCCAGTGAAGGGAATTGCAGGCATTGGCCAGCAGGTACAAGGATGTTTTTGCCAAGGGGAGGAGGGGATGGCCAGTGTGCATAAATCCGAGTGAGACCTCCTGGGGTCTCGGGCCAGGCTTGTCAGAAGAGGGGTGCTGGCGTCTCCCTAGCTTGGCTCCCTGCTCCCTGGGAAGGGCACGCTCAGCTAGCCTGGTTCCAGGTGCCAGAGCTACTGGGGCAGAACGAGGCAGCCTGTGTGCCCCAGCATCTGGGTTCTGCCCATGCAGGCGGGTTTCCCACGCAGCTTTCTGCTGATGCTTGCTCCTCCCATTCTTTCCAGTGAGCCCCGAGGGTTGGTTGGGTTGGGCTGAGAAGAGGACAGGTGCAGTGATTTGTTATGTTTGTTCTCGGTGCTTCTTCAGTGGCACCATTCTAGCAACTTCTTTCATGTTTCGTGGGATAAATGGCTTCTAACAAGATCTCTGACCTCAAAACATGTTCTTAAATTGCAAGCCCTTTCTAGAGATTTGACTATAGGGTTCCTTCCCAGACGGGGAGTGTGTAGAGTAAAGAAGCAAATTCTTAAACATGCATATAGATATAAGGGGAAAGTTTATATACAAGAGGAATGGAATATTGAGAACATCCCAACCCAGTCCAGTCCAAGGTCATAAATCTGATATTAGCCCATATGGCCTACACTAATCTATAAAGTCTCCTTCTGACTCACAAAGCATGTGCAATGATGCCAGGACAATCACAGGCCAGTGGGTGCAGAGTCTTCTGCATCTGGTGGCGGTAGAAGCATTCCGGCACTGGCAGGGGTCTCCCCATGGGTCCTCGTTTCCAGGGCTCAGGGTCCATCAGCAGTATCCATTAGAGGTAGAAACATCTCAGCGCTGGTAAGGGTCTCCCCATGGCCTGCCAAGCATGTCAGCACTGACAGGAGTCTCAATGTGGCTTCTCCAGCCCCAGAGGTTTGGTTCCATCCAGATAAGTCCATGTGGCTTCTCCTCCAGCTCCTCTAGTCTCCAGGAATCAGGATCCATCTGCATGCTATCATCTCATCTTGTCAGTAGTTCATCTCCAAGGAACTGAGTCTCTAGTCTCTCATCTCCATGGGGGAAATATCGCGAGATCTCCCACAATTCTCAGAGAAAGTCGTGACCACACAGATGTCTCATTGGCTATGTCCAGATTGACAGAGTAGATTCCACTCCTACACTCTTAGTCAAATTGGAACCAGAGTATGTGACTGCTACGGGAGTAAACTCTTCTTTATCCCTCCTTTACCAAGCTGGAGAATGCCTGGTAGAAGGCATCTTGTAAGCAAACTCATGCAGCCATGAATGGCACATTTGTGTATTTGACCAGATTGCACCTGTTAATAAATCTTGCTTTAGATACAAAGTTAGTCTTATTCCTTATATAGCAAAAATCATCTCCTATTCTTTCACGGTTGAGTTCTTTCTCCCAATATTCCAGGTGTGGGGCTTGGGGCTCCTCATTCTGAATTCTGCTATGTATTAACCTATTAACTGGGTCCATCTCACAATGACAGCAGCCCCCCCTCCCCTCCTCTTTAGCCCAATTCATAACTGTTTGCTAAGTTGCTGCATATTTTCAGTGCTCAATCCCTCCCCTCCATCATGTTTCTATCCAGTGGTCACCTCCCCAGCGAGTTCTCTGGCTCTCCTGTCTAACAGCTCCCCTCACACTCAGCTTCTCCGCCCTTGAATGTCCAGATCGGGTTCCCCTACGCAGCAATGCCATCTTCGGGCATACCCAGGGTTGACTGCTTCCTTGGCTTACTGACTGCCTTCCCCACGAGATCGTCAACTGCACACCAGTGGGGATTGGCATCCCTTGAGTCCCTTGCTGAAACTCCAGAATCTAAAACAGTCCTTGGCACAAAAGAACTGTGCTCTCTATCTGCGAGGGCAGATATGCCACCTGAAACATGGGTGACACAGCAGGGGGTGTCCTGTGTGCATCGTAGAGACCCACACGGTGGTCCTGGACCAGCAGTGGCAGCAGCATCTCTGAGCTGCTCAGCAATGCAGATGCCCAACCCTCGTCTGTTATGGATTAGATTGTGTTCCACGTGATCTGATGCAAGTCCTTCCCCTCTAGCTCTCAGGTGGTGGTCCTGATGGTGTTGTGGGTTAGGCCTTCCCTGACTTGCTGGGCCATTCAAACTCACCAGTCACTCAAAGGGAGAAAGATGAGGTTGTCTACTTCTGGAAAGATTTACCACCATACATACACACATACACACACACACACACACACACACACACACAAAGACAACCCTTCCTGTGTTAGGCCAGGTTGACTAAAGAAACAAAGTCACTGACACTTATGTATATCTATGAAAGAGCTTTATATAGAAGAGTAATTGTATATGGAGAAAACATCCCAGCCCAACCCAGAATAAGTCCATAAGCCCCATATTATCCAATATATCCAATACTAGTCTAAAATTTCCTCTTCAGACTCAGGCAGTCACATGCAATGATACCAAGGCTGGAGGGTGGAAAGTCTTGTGGAGCCGGTGGTGGTGGAAGCACCTCAGCGCTGGGTTGGGTCTCCATGTGGGTCCTCCATTTTTATGAGGGGCTCAACCGCAGGAAAGTGAAGGAGAGAAAGAGAGGGAGATAGGAGATTCCCTGTATTTTTCTTATAAGAAGGCCATGCCACCAGGAGATGCCATCCTGATTGACAGTCTAAGCTTTATCTCTTTACCTGTCTTCACATCGACATGACATGAGGAAACTACTGTACTTCCCTGTGAGTTGGAATCCACTGTGTGGTGGGGAGGTGGGATTTGCTTTTTGCAGTAGGATGTCTTTTTTATGTTAATGAGCGGTGTCCATGTAGGGTCTGTCTTAAATCAATCTCTTTTTGAGAGTTTTTTTAAAAGGTTAAACAAGCAAGCCAGAGATCTTACTGTGTCAGTCTGGGTAGACTAGAGAAACAAATTCATAAACACACATATGGATATAAGGATAAGGTTTATATACAATAGGAATGGGACATTGAGAAAGCATCCCAACCCAGTCCAGTCCAAAGTCATAAGTCTGATATTAGTCTATATGTCCGATACCAGTCTACAAAGTCTCCTTTTGACTCACGAAGCACATGCAGTTGAAGCATCCTGGCACTGGCAGGGGTCTCCCTGTCGATTACTTCCAGGGCTCAGGGTCCATCAACAGCATCCAGTGGTGGCAGAAGCAACTCAGCGCCGGCAGGGGTCTCCATATCACTTCTCCAGCTTCAGAGGTCTGGTTCCATCAGGATAAGGCCATGTGGCAACTCCTCCAGCTCTTCCAGTTCCTCAGATGCTGCCATCTTGTCTTGTCTGTAGTTTGTCGTCTCGGAGACTGACTCTCAGAGACTGAGAGTCAAGTCTCCTCCAAATGGGAAATACCGCGAAACTTCCCAGAATTCTCAGGAGAAAGCCATGCCCACACAGAGGCCTCATCGGCTACTCATTGGCTATCTCCAGAGTAACAGGCCAGACTCCACCCCTACATCCCAATCATGAAATTGACACCAAAAATACATGACCGCCACAGTACTTGGGGGAAGATAGAGGCCAGGCCACAAGAAGATCACCAAGGATCTGAGAAAGAGAGACAAGGACCTTTTCCCCGAGGGGAGAAAGAGAAGGCTTCTTCTGGACATAGTGTCCTCAATCCTGACCTCTAGTCTGACCTCGATCCCCTTAAGCTGTGAAGGAGTCAATGTTTTGTTTTTTTAAGTCACCAAAGTAAGATTTCTGTTATGGCTAAGACTCCTGGACCTTCAGAATCTGCATTCAAACTAGACACCCATACACGCGCTCAGGGCATACACATGTGCCCATTCAAGTTAGAAAAGCATACAGCAGTGTAAGCAACTTACACTTGAGTCTTAAACTTGCCCTATTCTTAAAGTGTGTTCCCTGCTCTTCCATGGTGGAAAGTGTTGATGTGGGTGTCTTATATGTAGGGAGAGGCAGGAAGCCATGGGTTCCTGGACATGACTTTATATCTTTTTTGTGTCACGAGGGAGCCTCTGAGTGTGAGACACTTGACTGCCAACTAAATAGTCAATGGTTTGAATCTACCCAGAGGTGCCTCAGAAGAAAGGACTGGCAATCTACTTTTCAAAGATCACCACCATTCTCGAGGCATCGACTCCCTAGTCCTTGAGTTCTCCATGCTGTCAGAGTTGACTCAGTGGCAGCTGGTGGTTTTATTCCCTATTTAAATGTGGCTGATCCAGTGACTTGCTGCAACTGTTGTTCGCAAATGCATCAGTCATGTGTTGTGACAACCCTTCAGGCTTTCCAGGGTATTCCAGACTGTCCCTTTCAGTCTGGAAGCTCCACTGGAGCCTGTTTGGTGTGGCAGCAGCACACAAGCCTCCACTGACAGGTGCTGGTGGCACTGGAAGGTCACTGGATGCTCATCTCCCAAACAAGGTCAGGATTTTGCCACCGCCCCTCTAGGTTAAATGGATCATCGTAAAGGGCCTTCTGTGACCAATCTCTGAGGCGTTTCTCCTGGGCCTCTTGCCTCACCCGTTGCCTGCTCTCCCCCACTCCGACCTCCCCTCCAGACCAGTCCAAACCATCTGTCTCTACTGCCAGTATGTTCCTTCGCAAGGAGCCATGGTGGTTCCTCACGGAGAAGCTGCAGGACAGTCAGCACCGTGAGGAACCACGGCTCCTCGTGAGCAAGATGAGGCTTTCTGCTCCCGTGGAGGGTGGAGACTCCCCGGGGCCATTCCGCCCGATTCCACAGGGTCACTATGAGCTGGCATCGAGGCCATCGACGGCGGTCAGTTTGTTCTGCTGGCTGTTGCTGTACAAGGGAAATAAGTCGAGGGATGAAGCATATCAAACAAATGTGGGTGCAGATCATAAATTCGGTGTAGATATGTCTCTCTCTCTCTCTCTCTCTCTCTCTCTCTCTCTCTCTCTCTCTCTCACACACACACACACACACACACACACGTTTCCAACAAATAAAGACCTTAAAAAGACACAGTTCCCCCCTCCCTCAGCCCCGGGGCTTCCTCTCAAACCCCCCTGCCCTCCAGCCTGAGCAGGGGCTATCAGGGACACAAACACACACACACACACACACACACACACACACACACACACACACACACCACCCTCTCTGGACAGGGCCAGCCCCTAGACAGACGGCGACAGCAGACTGTGCACACAGTCCTCAGAGCTCACTGGTCCCAGGGTGGACAGCTCAGCCAGAGCCACCTGCTGTAGGCTCATGCGTGGCCCTGTGGCCTTGCTGGGCTCAGGAGGCCGCCAGCTGCTGAGCAGGAAGAGCATGAACTTGGCCACTTGTCCTGCTCCGCCCCCAGACAGCAGCCATTGGCCCATGGGCCCAAGAAGTGCTCGGGGTGACACTGCTCAGGGAGCCCCCGCCTCACCCTCAGGATGACACCTGGGACAGCCACAGGGCCCCTGCCAGTAGCTTCGGTGGGGCCCGGGGCCCTCCACGAGGGAGGAAGGGCCCGAGGAGCCCCAGAAGGACGCCCACTAAGGCTGAGCACTGCCGGGCAAGGGGACAGAAAGGTGACTTGTTCTGCAGGAGAAACAACTGGGGTCCTGAGAGAGCAAGACCCCGCTCCCACTGAGGACCCTCCAAACGGAGCCTGAGCAGGGGAGCTGGGCCGCCCTGGGGGCCTGTAGCCAACTGGCTGAAAATTGAATCTCTGGATGCCTCTTAGCCAAATCCTCAGAATTGAGGAGTCTGGTGTGCACTGCTGTGGCTTTGCCTCCTCGCTCATTCTCAGCCATTTGGCAGATTTGTTTGGAGGGAAAGCTTGGAGTTTGACTGAGTGTGTCACATGCTCACTGGCCTCTCCTGCTGTGGGCAGTCCCCAGGGAGAGGCCTCTCCCGCTGATGGCAGTGCTGTGCCCGCCTACCCAGGCAGAATAATGGTCCACCGTCCCTGGTGTGGACAGCTCCACCCCTGGCCCCCACTCCTCACAATTCCAGGAGAAGAAATGGAAGAAGGGGGGCAGGGGGTTCTACAGGAGTTTATATAAAGTTCTCTGTCCCTCTGCCATGTCCCAGTGGTGTGGCTCTCATTGCTTCTTTACAGACGCTCAAAAAGGCCCAGGGATTGCAACAGGAAAGGATTGCCAGGAAAGTCCATTTTAAACCTGGCTGGACCCAGTCCATCTGACCTCATAGTATAGACTCTGGCTCTTACATGAAGCTGGCGTCCAACGCATCTTCCTGACCCAGGTGCAGCGTGCACCGGCCATCTGCAATAATAACAACAACCCAAAGCACTGCATGGAGTCCATTTCGAGCCACAGAACAGGGCAGATTAGCCTCTGTGGGTTTCCAAGACAGTAACTTGACAGGAGTAGATAGTCTCTGTTTTCTCCCTCAACGCTGGCTGGTGGTTTTGAACTGCTGACCTTGTAGTTAGTTCAACTCAGCACCACTATGCCTCCAGGGCTCCCTCCAAAATCACTGTATGTCTCTCTAATTTGTGATATATGAACTTTACGGGGGATGCTTGCAACTGGGTTATATAAAATCAGGCATTCTCAGGGACTGCCTGTATACAAAGTGCTAAGGAGATCTATAAAGAGATGTGCATCAGCAAAATGCAATTCAAAGCTACTTTAGCATCAAGTAGATGGATACAAATAAAAAGACCAAACTTCGGGGAGGAGAGGAGCCAGTCAGGGTAGTTTAGTAACAATGAACATATCTCTAGTTCTTAAATACTTCCTTCCCCTCACTCTCATGATCCCAATTCTACCTTACAAATCCAATTAGACCAGAGGATGTACAATGGTACAGATTGGAATGGGAAACATGGGGAATCCAGGACAGATGAGCCCCTCAGGACCAGTGGTGAGAGTGGTGATACTGGGAGGGTGGAGGGAAGGTGGGGTAGAAAGGGGAACTGATTACAAGGAGCTACATATAACCTCCTCTCTGGGGTATGGGCAACTGAAAAGTGAGTGAAGGAAGACATCAGACAGTGTGAGACATAACAAAATGATAACGATTTATCAATTATCAAGGATTCATGAAGGGGCGGGGAGGGAGGGGGAAAAGGAGAAGCTGATACCAAGGGCTCAAATAGAAAGCAATTGTTTTGTAAATGATGATGGCAACAGATGTACAAATGTGCTTGACACAATAGATGGATGTATGGATTGTGATCAGCGTTGCACGAGCCCCCAATAAAATGATTTTTTGATAAGACAAAAATGAATGTCATAGACATGCAAAAAAATAAAAGGACAAAACCTGCTATTGTCTGAGAAGATGTGCCAAACTTCAACTCTGGTAAGTTGCTGGTGGAAAGGATGCAGCCACTTTGACAAACAGGTGGGCAGTTTCCCAGCATCTCCTTTCCCGGGTATGCACCGAAGAGAAACAGAATCCCCATGCACACAGCACCCTGTGCACCAGCGGTTCTCAGCCTTCCTCAGGCCACCACGCTTTCACGCAGCTCCTCACGTGGTGCCCTCCCAACCAGAGAACTATTTTCGTTGCTACTTCATCACTGTCATTTTGCTACTGTGATATAACGGGCGACCCCTAAAGGGGTGGTGACCCACAGGTTGTGAAGCCCTGCTGTCCACAGAGACACACAGTCACACCACTCACGGTGGAAACGAGAAAACTCAAACAATGCAAGTGTTTGTCAACAGATGGGTAAGCAGTGGCCTGTCTCCACAATACAATAGCATTTGACCATAAAACAAGAACGAAGCTCAGAAAGAAAGAAAGAAAATACACTAAAACCTGAAAGAACATGGAAAACATGAAATAAGTCCGAAAAAAAAAACCCACAAAGGCCAGCTATTGCATGACTGCATGCAGAGAAGTCTGTAGAGACAGAAAGCACACGTGCGGTCACCAGGGGCTAGGACTAGGGAGAACTAAAGAGTGACTGTTAATGAGCACATGGATTCACAGCGACGCAACTCTGTGAACAGATCAAAAGTGATAGAACTGCACCCTTTAAAACTTCATGGATGCAGGTGATGTGGCGGCTACTCGTTGGGCTACTCCCCAAAAGGTCAGTGGTTCAAAGGCATCAGCTGCTGTGTGTGTGTGTGTGTGAGAAACAAAGAGGCTTCCTACTCCAGTACAGAGTCCCGGACCCAGAAACCCCCAGGGTGGTTCACCCTGCCCTAGAAGGTCCATGTCAATGAGAATTAACTCAATGGCAGAGAGTCTGGTGGTCTGGTGGCAGAATGATTAAAGATTTGGCTTGCTAACCTAACTAAAAGTAGATGCTGCTAACCCATCAGCCACTCTGAGGAAGAGAGATGTTTCTGGAAAGATTTCAGCTGGGAGATTCTATGAGGCGGTAGGACCTCTGTCCTAAAGGGTCCCTCTGAGTTCAAATCTGCTCCTCAGCAAAGTAGTGCCGACTGTTAGGTGTGGTGAACTGAGGGTTGGAGGAGAATATAGTGCAGCTCATAATGACAGGACTGGGAAGTCATCCGTGGTGGGGAAGACCCTCACGGCTATGAGACAGAAATATATCTTAATATACATTCTCATGATTGGGCACAGGCCTTCTAAGGGCTCCCCTCCCCCACCCCTCCAAAGGAACTGTCATAAAACAGCTACCATAAAAGGTGTCTCATATCTGTGTCTGGCGTTTATTCCCTGAGCCCAGAGCTTACCTGTAGATAAGCGTAATCAGGTCCTACAGTCAAACCACCATAAGACATCGCAAAGTCTTCTCTCAAGTCTCTTGCTGGCACTAACCACCAATGACTTCCCTAGGGAGGACTCGGGGACTCCAAGGTCAAGCAGCACTGGGTCAAGATGATGATTCACCTCATTGCTTGTTTATTATTTTACCTGCTTATGACATTACCCATTGACTATGTAATATGTTCATTATATGACATGTAGGTCTTTTGAAAGATATGTAAGTCCCATTATATATTCCCATTGGAAAAGACATTCACTCTCTTGGTCCTGACATAAGGAAAAGGAGACCCTGTGCTCCACTTTGTCTGTCTGCCTCGTTTGCCACAATTCTTCATGCATGAAGAGAGTCACTCCTGAGGACTCATTGGACTGCTGGGGACCCCCATGCCCTAACAGCTAAGTGCTCAACTGTTCATTGAACCTTTGAATAGAGACACTAGGAAAATAGACCATGCAGACTATTGATCAGAGTCACAGCCTTGAAACCCACCGGACAAGTTCAGTCCCCACAAGCCAGAATCGACTCAACTTGACAGTGCCCCCCGACGACAGGCCAAAAAGGAGACTCCTGGAGGGCAGAGCTGGCATTCAGGCTGAAAGCAGGAAGGCAGGCCTGGTGATCTGCTTCGGAAGAAAAGTGGCCAGAGAGAACACTGTCCAGCAGTGCCGGAAGATGAGCCCCTTCTGCTAGAAGGCGCTCAAAGTAGGCTTGAGGACAAGCAGCTTCCTCAAAGAAACACTGACCTTACTGACCTGGGCAGAGTGCAGCTTTCAGGACCTGCATTTCTGACGTGAAGTCACTCAAAATACAAAGAAACAGCTAAAAAGGGAGGAAAGAAAGAAAAGAAACAGGAAACAGATGCAAACATCCATTTCTATTCAGAACCTGGAATGTATAAAGCATGAATCAAGAAGAATTGACAGTGGAACTCATAGGTAGATACTCTAGGCATTAGAGAACCAAAATGAGCCATGGGAGGTGTGTTGATCCAAATTCATAGACTCACCTTTGTGTATAAGAAAAAGCTTTATATAAAAAGTAGTTGCAAACTAAGAAAACATCCCAACCCAGTCCACATCAAGTCCATAAGTTCCATGTGCCCAATATCAGTCTATAAATTCCTCTTCAGACTCACAAAATACATGCAATGACACTGAATTCAGGAAGATCACAGCCAGTGGATAGAAAGTCTTGTGGATCCAGTGGCAGTGTAAATATCTCAGCCCTGGTGTGGGTCTCCACATAGCTCCGCCAGCTCCAGGATTCTGGATCCATCGGTGTAGCTCCAAGTGGCTTGTCAACAGTAATGTCTCATGGGGAGACAAAACAAAGAGTGTGTGTCTGGCCTCTAGTGAACTATTTATCTCTGTCGCACCTCCAAATGAGGTCATCAAGCAGTGACCTGATTGACAGGCTAGATACATCCCTTCCTCAAGTTGACAGTAGGGGGCTGAGCCCCGGTGGCGTAGTGGTTGTGCGCAGACTGCAGCCCACTGGGATGGAGGTTCAATTCCAGCTCCACAGGAGCAAAGGCTGGGCCTCCTACTCCCACCACCAGAGGGCAGTGATGCTCAAAAAAAAAAAGTTGACAGTAGGACAGTGGATTAAGGTTTGGGTTGCTAACCAAAAAGTCAGCTGTTCAAGCGAAACCGCTTCTGAAAAGATTTACAACCTCCGAAACTTTTGAGAGTAATTCTACTTTGCCCTAAGGATCACTGTGTAGTGGGTTTGGGTTTGGGTTGTTGAAATGAAATGAACTGGTATAGGTCAGACAGAATTAACATTCTTATGGGATGACAAATTGAAGAGGAATGGTGTCACATTCTCCATTCAGAAGAACATTTCAAATTCTATCCTGAAATATAATACTGAAAAGTCAATAATATAAACATTGCTCAAATTTATTCACCAACCAAAGATGAAGTCATTGGAGACTTTTATCATCCTCGGTAGCCTGAAATTGATCAGACATGCAATTAAGATGCATTGATAATTACTGGTGATTGAGGTGTGACAGTTGAAAACAAAGACATATGGGTAGCTTGAGAACGAGCCTTAGGGATAGAAAGAACTCGTGAGATCATGTGATAGAATTGTGCAAGACCAATGACTTCTGTATTTAAAATACACCTGAACAACATAAATGCTGGCCACATATGTGGGCGTCATAAATTACATACTCAAGAAACAAACTAACTACATTTATGGGAAGAGACCACAGAGGAGCCCAACATCAGCCAAGAAAATGGGGTTGACTATGGAGAGTTCATAGTTCATGGAGTTCATGGAAAGTTCATCAATTGCTCATGCACAAATTCACTTTGGAGCTGAAGAAAATTGAAGCGAGTTCTTGAGAGCCAAAAGACGACCTGGAGTATATCCCAACTGAATTTAGAGATTATCTTAAGTATAAATTTGATACATCCGACCCTAAAGACCAGCTGAGTTGTCAGATGACGCAGACACCATGCATGAAGAAAACAAAGATCGTTTAAATGACAGAAATGAAAGAAACTAGTAAAGTGTGTTTCAAAAGAGATTCTGAAACTTGCTCTTAGTGTATAATAACTAAAGCAAAGAAATGATGAAGTAAAAGAGTTGAATGAAAGATTTCACAGGACAGCTCAAGAAGACAAAAGAAAATATTTTGCTAAAATGTACAATGACCTGCAATTACATGCTCTCCATTTCCCGAACTGAAAGAATTGAAGGGGGAAAAATTGAGACTGGAGTTGTGATATTAAAGGGTTATAAGGTAAAATATTGACCAACAAGAAGCATCAAAAGGAGATGGAATAAATATATAGAGTCACTTCCAAAAAGAATGGGTCAAAAAAAAAAAAGAATGGGTCAATGTTCAACCATTTCAGAAGGTAACCTATAATATTCGGGAACCAATCATATTGAAGAAAAACATCCAATGTTCCTTGGAGGGGACACATGCACAAGGGATCCAGGTACTAATAGAATAGCAATGGAGATATTTCAACAAATGTTTGCAACACCGGAAGTATTCACTTGGTGTGGTAGGCCAGATTGACTAGGAAAACAAATCTAGAGACATTCATATATGTGCAAGAGGGAACTTTATATCAAAGAGCAATTATATACTACATATATTTATATATTGAAAATACCCCAGCCCAAATCAAGATTAAGTCCTTAAGCCATATTAGCCCATATGTCTGATACCCATCCATAAATTCCTCTTCAGGTTCACATAGCACATACAATGATGTTAAATGCAGGAAGATCACAGGCTGGTGGGTCAAAAGTCTTGTGGATCCAGTGACTGTGGAAGCATCTCAGCACTGGCGTGGGTATCCACATGGTCCTCCAGCTCTCCGAGGGTGGCTCTTCCACAGCAAGGTGAAGCAAAGAGAGTGTGGCCCACCTCCGGGAAGAAAGAAAGGACGTTCCCAGAATCTTCAGGAGACGGCCACACTCAAAAGGAAGAATCATCAGGCCGTGTCCTGATTGACAGGATAGATTTCACCCCCACAATTATTTATCAAGTTGACAAAAAATTATGTAACTACCACACTCATCTATGCCAAGAAATTTGGAAGACAGCTACTTGACTGACTCACTGGAAGAGATCCATTCCAAGAGAAGGTGATTGAATAGTGTGGAAAGTATCAAACAATAGCTAAAGATAATTCAAAATAATTCAAAGATAATTCTTTGCAGTGGTACATCAACAGGGAGTATACTTGATGGGATAATAAGGCTATGGTGAAGGTATTCATTTAACCGCAATTATTTAATAGGCTTAGAATATTGTTGCTTTGTTCACTTATAAATTATTATCCTTAAGTGAGGCTGGCACGTATTATTGAATTGTATGCATTTTAGTTATATCCTGTTAGGTACAAATATGATTTTATTGTTTTGTTTCAAAATTACATATGTGTGGGGGCTGAGCCCCGGTGGCGTAGTGGTTGTGCGCAGGACTGCAGCCCACTGGGTTGGAGGTTCAAGTCCAGCAGCAAGGCTGGGCCTCCTACTCCCACCACCAGAGGGCAGTGAGGCTCCCAAAAACAAAACAAACAAACAAACAAAAAATTACATGTGTGATCACACAGTATAGATAGGATCAGATATCAGGTATCAAAGAACAAAAAATCATTGTGAATAAGGGGAGTGCAGAGTGGAGACCCAAAGCCCATCTGTAGGCAACTGGACATTCCCTGACAGAAGGGTCTAGGGGAGGAGACTAATCAGTCAGGGTGCAGTATAGCACCAATGGAACATACAACTTTCCTCTAACTCTCTAACTCTTCCTCCCCCAACTATCATGATCCCGAGTCCTCCTTACAAATCCAGCTAGACCAGAGGATGTACCCTGGTATAGAAAGGAATTGAAAACACATGGAATCCGACACAGATGATCCCCTTAGGACCAGTGGTGAGAGTGGCGATACCAGGAGGAGGGGTACAAAGAGGGAACCAATTACAAGGATCTACATACAACCCCAATCCCTGGGGGACAGACAACAGAAAAGTGGGTGAAGGGAGATATCGGACAGTGTAAGACCTGACAAAATAATGACAATTTATAAATTATAAAGGACTTGTGAGGGAGGGGAAAATGAGGAGCTGATACCAAGGGCTCAAGTAGAAAGTGAATGTTTTGAGAATGATGATGGCAACAAATGTACAAATGTGCTGGACACAATGGATGGTGGTAAGCGGTGTACAATAAAATGATTTTTTTAAAGACACGTATGGCTAAAGAGCTGTGTACATGTCAAATTGTCAAGGAGTGGTATGTGGCAGCTACGTAATATTCTATCCATTTGCAAAGCGGTGGAGTCCAGCCTGTCCATCAGGTCAGTTTGATGACTTCACTTGGAGGCATGACATAGCTAAATAACTCACGAGAGGCCAGACCCACCCCCTTCCTGAAAGACATCCCAGTGGAGAAGATGCATGGAGATACACTAGAGCCCTGGAGCTGGAGGAGCCACATGGAGACCCCTGGCAGCACTGCGATGCTTCCCCTGCCACTGGATCCACAAGATTTCCCCCCTCAGACATATGATCTTCCTGCTTTCGGCCAGGAGAAGGAAGTCACGTCTGCCTCTCTCCTCTCTGAGGCCTGCTGGCTCCCAGTGCTGCCCAGTTCAGAGCCACTACCCCACCGCTATCGGTTGCTATGAACAGCCTCTTTAACATTTTAAAAAACAAAGATGTCACTTTGAAGACTAAGGTTTACCCAGTCCAAATCAGGGTATTTTTAGTCACCCCACTTGTATGCCAAACCTAGGCTAGGAATAAGAAAACCAGAGAAAATATTATGTCTTTGAATTGTGTCTTTAAAGAAGAATATTAAATGTGCTTCCAGGCCTATAGAAAGTAATTCACTATACCACAATGGTCAGTTATTAGGTTAAAAAATTAGAGTCTACAAAACAAGGTTTCACATGATTGCACTAGTTTGTCTTTTTTTTGGGGGGGGGGGTTCTTTGTTAAAAGCTATAAATGTTGTATATGTATACCTAAAATATATATTTAACATCCGTGAACTTGCAAAAGACGGAATAAATCTGTTGTGGAAGGTGCATATCAAGAACATGCCTTAGGTTTAAAAAATAAATAAATAAAAATATTAGGTGACCTGCCAAAATGGTTCCCTACTCACTTGACCCAGAAAACCCTACAAAATCCTGCAAATCCAGAGGATCAAACCTCAAGGCCCACTTCAAGAACACCCGTGAAACTGCCCAAGCCATCAAAGGCATATGCATCCTGAGAGCCACCAAATACTTGAAAGACATCACTGTGCAGAAGCAGTGTGTGCCCTTCCGACATTGCAATGGTGGCATGGGTAGGTGTGCCCAGGCCAAACAGTGGGGCTGGACCCAGGGTCGGTGGCCCAAAAAGAGTGCTGAATTTTTGCTTCACTTGTTTAAAAATGCAGAAAGCAAGGCTGAACTTAAGGGGTTAGATGTGGATTCTCTGGTCCTTGAGCACATCCAGGTGAACAAAGCCCCCAAGGTGCGCCGCCGGACTTACAGAGCTCATGGTCAGATCCATCCATACAGGACCTCCCTGGCCACACTGAGATGACCCTGACTGAGAAAGAGCAAATTGTTCCTAAACCAGAGGAGAAGGTTGCACAGAAGAAAAAGATTTCCCAGAACACACCGAAGAAGCAAAAACTCACGACTCGGGAATAAATTAGGCTTAAAATAATAAAAGTTAACAAGAATTAAAGCAGAAAAAAAAAAAGAACACTCCTTAGACGTGAGGACAGTAAAAAAAAAAAAATTTTTTTAAAACAATAAAAAAAGAAGTGAGGATGGTGAGACTTCGTTGCCTGAACTTTGGCCATGTTACCCAGAGACACCGCTCCCTGGCGAAGGCCATCGGGTTCAGGAGAAGGTCAGCAAAGCAGAAGAAATGACCCTTGAGGCGGTGGAGTGGCCCAGCGGCTACCCCATGAGCTCAGGCATCACGGTGAGGGCGAGGACACCTCCGTCGGACCAGGCAGGTCTCGTTCTGCTATACCTCGGGGAGCGGTGAATCAAAATGACCCAACAACACCAAGCAACAGCTTGTGGCACACCAAAAGGATTAGACAACTGGCGAAGAAGGCCCGTGAAGAGCCCAGGATGCCTGTGCGTGTGGGCCCTGCCGATAAGGGGTAAGGAGCCCTACAGAGGGAACTTGTGCCTTCCTGTTAGGCTTCACAGAGAGCCAGTCCCAGAGTGGGGAGAGGATCGTAGCGCCACCAAGAAGAAGCGATGGAAAGAGTTCATCCTTTGGACCGGGGATCCCTGCACTGAGAACCTGCCAGCCCCAGGACACGGAGCGAGAACTGTCAACCTGGAGATGGCACGAGACGGTGAGAGGAAGCAGCAGAGAAATGGCAGAAGCAGTAGACAAGGTGGCAGCAGATGGTGAAGTGACCGATGGAGGGGCAGAGCTGAGTGCCTGGGGGCAGTTGGCCCTGTGGGTCTCTTCCTGGCCCCCTGAGGACAAGTTCCTCTTGCTTCTCTCAGGACAGGCTTCCTCTTTCGGTCCTCACCCCTCAGTCTGGCCCTTGACCTGCTCAAGGCAAGGCTATCAACCTCTCCTCTGAGCCACTGTTCTCCGGGTTCTGTGCCGCTCTTCCTCAGCGGCTGGGTTCGATAGTGCCGACGGACTCTTCTCCCCATCTTGTACCAGCTCCCTTGGCTCTTGGACCAAGGAGCTTCTCGGTGCATGGGCCCCGGATCTAAAAGTCACGCTCCCTTCCTGGATCTTCTTGGTCACAGTGCGACCCCCTCTTCCCATCCCCGAGCAGGCTGCCACAGCTGACCTGGGCAGTGGAACACACGCCATATCTGCATTAGTAGTAGGCTGTCCAGTGCCCTTGGTGGTCCCCAAAGGCCCTGTCTGCAGTGTCCCACCCAATCATGTGTGCAGTTGCAAAGCCACATATGTCTAGAAAAGCTTTAGAAAACCATTCACTGCACCACAGTGGCCAATCATTCAATTTTAAACTGGTAGTCTACAAAGCAAAGCTTCACATGATTGTCCTGGTTTGTCTGTCTTGTTTGGCCGGGGGGCCGGGGGGGGGGGCTGTAGACAACGATATATGGTATATATGTACGCTTAAAGAAAAAACAAAGAAGAATGTCAGTTCCGACTCAAATGAGCCTGAGACCCAGCAGCCACCGGATGGGAGAAAGAGGAGGTTGTCTGCTCCTGTGAAGACTTAATCTTGGAAACCCCAGACAGGTTGGAGATCAACAGGAGGGCCGTGGGTTTGGCTTGGGGTTTACGCACCTATGAATATGCGTGTGTGCGTCTATGACGTCTGAAATGCGCATGTGAACGTGTTGACCATGAGGGTCCTGGGTCAGAGGAGCAAGTGCACGCTTCCCCCACAGCTGGGTGCTGCCACAATTGTTCACAATGATGTCTTTGCACAAGGAGTCAAATTAATTCTGGAAACCTTCCCCCTCCCCCCTTGTACATGAAAGCATGGCTCCAACAAGGTGGAATTCTGGGAAGCCCATCATTGAAGGCTCCCCTTTCATCACAGCATTCTCCACAGAGCCGCTGTGATTTTTTTCCCTTCACCCATCATCTCTGACTCCCCTCAATCCCAGCATGTCCAGTGAACTCCCTCTTCGGTCCCAATTTTACAGTGAAAGCTTTGAAAGTTGGAGCCTGTGTTAAGTCCAGCAGGCGAGGAAGATGTCAATATTATTTTCAATAACACACTCACACACTGCCAGTGAGTCCATCCCATCACACAAAGATCCTGTCAGACAGAGAAGAGCCACCACTGTGGGTTTGGGAGGCTCAATCCCATCTTTCTCCCAGAGGGAGGCCCGTGGCTTCAGACTGTGGACCTGGCGCTTTACAGTTCTCCACAGAACCTGCTGTGCCCCCAGGGCAGGGCACCTCCCATTGCACAGAGGAAGACATTTGTGTGCCCGTGAGTGGCAGACCCTGACAACCAAGCCGCCGTCCATGCTGCAGCCTGGAGCCCACAGGTCACGGCTCTCCTGCACTCTTGTCACCTGGGTGTCAGGACTTTGGTTTTTCTGTCTCCTGAGTTCTCTAGGAAAGACTCAGGGCATGCTTCAAGAAGACCGTCCTTCTGAACCATTTTATCAGGCCACCACCGTGTCTGTGTCCTGGAGACTCCCTAGAGGCCGAGCCCCCGGGAAGAGGTACTGGACAGCCACCCTGGGCTGCTCACCCTGACCCATCGGTCCCTCTGCCCCTTGGCACCTCCGCAGTCAGGGGCCCCGGTCTGAAAACAACCATTGTTCCATGATGGCCATAAACTATTCAAGAGCGCACAGACACTGCCTGGCGACTGGGCCTGGTGGCTGCAGGCAGTGCCACCACCCCACAGCGCCAAGGGGCTGTGCTTCCCCTGAAGTCCCCAAACTGGGGTTTGGCACATAGAGTTGGGGAAAGGGAGCGACCCCCAGAGGCATGACAAGTGGCTCACAAGTAGAATACAGCAGAGTGGAAGACTGTCCCTGAGAGGATTTTCTCCTCAAACAACGGATGTTTCGGAGTCACCCCTGATTTCCTGGCCAGGCAGAGCACCTTACTGCCTTCTGCCCTCTCTGCCAGAGCAGTTCAGAGACCCAGTAAAACTCTCACCCATGTTGAAGGCCTGACCCCAGGGTGAGTGACCCCATCCTAACAGCCACTGGTTCTAAATCCTGAAATAAGAGTATTTCATCCAGGAAAACCACCACTCCTTGGGAGTTTCTCAGTTTGTTCCCGGGCTGCTTGTTTGTTTGCTTTGTAGAGGACAGGACGTTTGTGCCTAAAGGGTAATGGACGGGGTGCCCTCTTGAGGTCTCTGCAGGCCAGGGCTTCCAAGACATCGGAGTCAGGCTGCGTGGGGCTGGACTTCTGGGTGGCACTTCCAAATATCACCTTCCCGGACCCTGGCAGGTCCTGGAGGGTGGCTGTTAGGGTTGGAATGAGGGTCGGGAAGGGGAAGGGGTACCAAGGACTTCGGTCTACAGAGGACAGCACAGAGCGATCTGGCAGGAGAACAGAACCCCACAGGGAGAGACCAACAGTTGCCTCTAAGAGGGCTGCTCACCAGTTGCTGGGAGCCCAGTTGCTCGTCACCAAAGTAGGATTTGGACCCTCATATTGATGCACCATGTTGAGCAAACTGACCTTAGTGCCCCCCCTCGGACTCACTCATTCCCTCAGGGAGCTTGGTTATGACTTGGAGTTTCCACAACTCTGCCCTCTAAAGGCTCCCCTGTATTCATAGGTGTCTGCAGCATATGTCTCTCTGACGGGGGCGCTTCCAAACGTTTGTGGGAAATGGAATTACAAGAATGGGAGAAATCTGAAGTCTTACCAAAACTTCGCCCAATAGCCTAAGAGACCCTTCCAGCTCAACCTCCACGGCTCTGACCCAGAAGAACTAGATGGTGCCCGGCTCCCATCACCAACGGACTCAGCTGGTGCATTTGAACGGCCCGCCGCCATACACTTAACCCACCGTGTGTCAGATCATGAAGGGATCATCGACTCGACAGAGCAGAAGAAAAACGTGGAACAGGGGCTGAGCCCCGGTGGCGTAGTGGTTGTGCGCTGGACTGCGGCCCACTGGGTTGGAGGTTCAAATCAAGCAGCAAGGCTGGGCCTCCTACGCCCACCACCAGAGGGCAGCGATGCCCCCCCAAAAAAAAAAAGAAAGAAAAACGTGGAACAAAAACTTAAACTCATAGAAAAGGACCAGGCGCACTGGTCAAATAGAAATGGATGAAATCCCTTTAGTCAGCCGGTAGTCCTGCCACGAACTCCCTCCCTTGTCTCAGCTTTCAGCCAAACAACAGGCAGGTGTATCCCAAAATGCACTGCCACGAGTCTTTGATGACTCCTGGTGATGCAGCTCATAGCAACCGGTCTCTAAGGGGCACAGCAACACGAGAAGGAGGCTTCGAACCATCAACACCTAAGAACAATCAGCCATCGAGTTGAAACCTGTGAGACAGCATTTGCCCAAGACCAAGCTAGGAAGGCAGGAAGGAGTAAGAAAGGAGGAGGGATGGAAAGAGGGAATGGAGAGTGAGTGAGATGGGTGGCACTATCTTCTAATCCCCCCTCGCTGTGGACATTTTCAGACCCCCACAGACCTTATGAGGATTGCACTCAATGACACGAAGCTCCACATGGCCAAAGGGTTGAATCCAGAATCGATTTACCATAGAAAACTTCCCGCCATCCACAATAAAAAGGGTTTTGCTTTTGTCTTGTATTATCACAATCCTAGGAACGTCATGGGATAGCTCCACTCGGTCACACGGGCTTACTGTGAGCCAGAGATCGACTGACTAACCACCACCATGCCACACACACACACCCTCAAAACCCCCAGCCCACTGTCACCGAGGGTTTTCAAACTAGGATTTCTGCAGTGGGAGAGTATTGTGGGTGCAGTTAACCACAGCCTGGCGCCAACCCACTGAACGCCAGACTCTGGACCTCCAGGCTCGGTTTACTGCACATATTTGATCCCAAAAATGAAACCTGCAACTTCATCTATGGAAGTCTCGGCGCCCCTCTCTTGTTTCCTTGTAGCCTGCAAGGCTGTGGGGATGCCCAGACCCTGAAGACAAGGAGGCTTAATTTATCCTGGCCTCACTTGACCCATCCACTCAACCAAGAGCTGGACCAAGACTGACACAGGTCCACTCCAGAACCGGTCCAGAGCGCCATCGGGGTCCAGGAGAGAGAGATCTGGGGGAAAGGTGTGTGTCCCTTAGACGGTTTGGGGCACTTTTGTTTCTCTGCTTGGAGCAATGTCAACGATGGGGCCAGCAAAGATGCCAGCTGCTGGACAGAGTGGTAGGGACTAAATTGTAGTGTCAACCTGTGTCCCACTGCCTGAATCTTGGAGGCTGTCCATATCAAGGACAGTGCCAACCTCTCTGTCTCAGGAACCCAGGCATGCCGGTCAACTGCCATCATTCTGCTCCCTTGCCAGGTCCCTAAGGTCCAAAAGAGGCTCCTCTTTCACCTCCAGCTCTTAGACCCTTCGCCACTGAGCCTCACTGGGCTTCCCTGGCCACAAAGACACAATGAAAAGGCGAAAGACTGAAAAAAACACTGTTTTAATAAATACAAAAATCTCCAATAGTGACTCTGCTCAGCTCGGGCAGCAGGAGAAGAGGAGGGGGACCCTTGGTGCTGAGTGAGGATAAATTAAAAATCCCAACAAACCAGTGGCATTATGGAGAAAGGGGCTGGACTTCCAGGGCAGGGTGGGAGGACCAGCCTGAGGACAAGGACGACAGGGTGATGGGGGGCGGGGGGGGGGGGGGGGGGGGGGGGGGGGGGGGGGGGGGGGGGGGGGGGGGGGGGGGGGGGGGGGGGGGGGGGGGGGGGGGGGGGGGGGGGCGGACTGGAGTGGGAGTGGAGATGGCCTTGGTCTGGCCCCAAGGGGTTGGGCCTCCCCCTGTGGACTTGGGGCTGCCAGAGGTAGTGGGGGAGGGAGAAGGGCAGGGATGAGGAGCACAAGGTGCTGGGTTTCCCACAGAAAATGTGGGTCTCAGCGCTGCCCCTTCCCCAGCCCAGGCCCCCGTCCTCTTGGTCAGGCTGCCTTCTGGACCCTTCCTACGAGCCTTCAGCTTCTCCCTCCAGCTCCAGAACAGTCCTGGCCTCTGGGGGTGCTGGAGACACAAGGGGGAGTGGAAGGGGGTGGAGGAGGGGCCCTGGGGGGCCTGGGAGAGAAAGCTTCTCTGTTCTGGCCCCAGGAAGGTCAGGGTGTGGGGAGCAAGTCAGTGCGCACCAGGTGATCTCAGTCTGGGGGCTGAAGCGCACTGAGCTTCAAAATGATGGTTTGTTAACCAAAGACAAGTACTGAGAGCCTTTGCGAAGCAGGCCGCAGTAGATACCCAGGCAGCCCAGGCAGCCCTCACTCACGCCTCCTTGATGTGCAGCGGGCACAGCACCGGCTCTCCTTCTCCACGCCACAGGACAGCGGGGGTGAGCAGTCATCCCGCTCACAGTGCGGCACCCCAGCCTAGAGCAGCACCAAGCAGAGACTGAGGGTCCCCCAGCCTCACCAGGGGAGCCTCCCTCATACACGCTCCCAGCTCCCAACTTACCCCACACCTGCAGGTTATACAGCTCATCTCCCCAAAGGGGGGCACCAATGGGTGCCAGCTCTGGCTCTCCGGAAACCACTGCCCTGCAAAACGGCAGCCCCGGGGTCCATCGGCCTGCATGGGGTCCCCCTGCTGGGGGCGGGCCCCTGACCCCACTGTTGGGAGGGAGGGAGGGAAGCAGGGAGGGAGAGATTCGATGAGGAAGGAAGGAGTCAACAGATGTGCGTTCCACTAAGTCCACCTGTATTTCATCTCCAGCCATGCCTGGTGGTTTCCAGCACTCTGTGCATGGCCCGTATGGAGGGAGCGACGACTGAGCAAGTGGCTGGACGGACAGATGCGTAGGTGAAGAGGTAGGTGGGTGGATGGATGGACTGACGGACAGACGGACGGACGGACGGATGGGTGGATGGAATGGGAACTGGAACCTGTCATGCCCACTGATTATGCCCATTCTTTTCACTGTGCTAGAACCCTGGCTCCAGGCTAGCATGCAGCGGAAGTGCTGAATTAGCTGGGAAGCCCCATCCCCCGACCCCACCTCCTCATCCCCCACTCTCTTCCCCATGCATCCCCTCACCCAAGACCAGGTGCTACAGGGTCTCGCCTCCCACTGCAGCCTCAGCACCCAGCCCTTCCTCACCTGGACACTGTTTGCAGCAGTCAGTGGGGTTGGCTCGCACAGGCTGGGCACAGGTCAGCCGGGGACACTGCACCTTCTCACAGTGCACCTCTCCAGTGCCCCCCTATAAAGGTCCACCAGGTGAGGAAGGGCAGGAGGAAGGGGGCACCTATGCTTCTGGCTTCCTCCCTCAATGTCCCTGTATCTCAAGCGGAACACAGACCCATGACTTTCTATGGCGGCCCCAGGCCGGTGTTCTCTAAGCCTAACTGCATCCCCTCGTGGGAACGCTGCCGGGCAGCTTCTTCCCTCTGCGTACAGGTGTGGAGCATGAGCCCAGGCTAAGCACACCCCCAGTCATCTCGGGCAGAGCAGGACCCACCTCCAGGGCAGCCCTGGCCCACTGCCCACAGGAAGCGGCTACCAAGGCCGAAGGAACTGTTTTGATATTGTTTTGATTCCCTGAGCTTCTCCCCCACTTCCTCCCAAAGAGGGGTCTTCTTCCTCAGGCAGCGCCCTCCCATCTCTGCAGACCTGGCTGGAGGCAGAGAGGGGCCCAGTCTGGAGAAGATGGGGCAGCCATACCTTGCAGGTGCAGACAGCACACTTAATTAAGCCAAATGGAGGCACCACGGGGTGCCATCGGGTCCCTGCCGCCCGCCAGCTCCGGTCACCATCAAAATAGCATCCTGGGGAGGGGAGGGGCAGGTACATGCCCAGAAACAGTCCCTGCTAAACTGGGCCCCATTGTGCACCGCAGGCCAGCCCCACACGTACCTCATCCCGGCCCCCAGTCCCTTTAAGGGGCAGCCACATTCATGAGAGGCCACGTGTCACTAGAGCCTTCACACATGAGTGGCCTGTGTCTGCCTCCACCTCCTCTCACCCCCAGCCCTCTCCCTAACACTCCCTCAGCCCTCCACACCCAGGCAGCTCACCCTCTCCTGGGTCTCGACTCCTGGGCAGCCCCCGGTCTCGGATGTCTTGTTTCTCTGTGGAGCCAAGGGCACGTCTAGGGCAGAGGGTGACCCTCTTCTCCCCTCCACTTCCCCCCTCTCCCCTGCCAGGGGCTCACCTGGGCACACAGGGCAGCACTGGTCAGGCACCTGCACGGGGCTCGAGCAGGGGAGCGGGGCGCACACCACAGGGTCGCAAATCACAGTGCGTCTCTGCGGGAAGGGGAGCAGCCGCCCTCACGGAGTGCCCACGCCTGCGCACGGCGGGCGCCACTCCCTCAATGCCCTCACTAGCCCCTACCTGGCAGGTGCAGAGTGAGCACAGTGGGTCGTAATTAGGCGCCCAGCGGGCCCCGTGGGGGCGTTGCTGCCCCTCAAAGAAGCACGAGTTCCCATCCCGGGGGCGTCCTGGTCTGACGGGAGCTGGAACCTCTGGACCGGGCGCAGCAGGCAGTGCAGACTGGGGGGCCAAATCTGGGGGTCCCACCGCTTGCACGCCCTCGGCCCCCGCTGCAGTCAGGCGCAGGCCGCCCAATTCACAAGCGTTGGCCACATGCACCTGAACAAGAGGCCAGCTGAGGGTCTTGTCCCCCATCAACCACAGGCAGGAGGCCTGGGGGACCCAGTGCCAACCCAGGCCAGAACCACGCATGCAGACACGGCTACCTGCCCACGCAGCTCCCCACGGGGGCTCCCCTTGGTGGTGATCAGCAGGGAGGCAGTGCCCTTCGCCAGGTGCTGCAGCAGCTCGGGCTCCAGGTCCTTCACCACGCCTTGGGCCTTTGGGCACGTGCACAGGAGGGGCCATGGGAACAGGGCACTTCAGGGCTGAGCCCACTGTCCCCAGTTCAAAGGGGAAGAGACTGAGACCCAGCGAGCTCAAAGGAGTCTCTGGAACAGTGACATCACCCAGTGGCAACCACCTCTTGGAGTCCAATTCCCCACTGTCCATGCTCCTCCAGGGGTCTTCAGGCATAATGCATATCATCCAGGAGAGACCCCCAGGAAGGGTGGGAGTGGGGGATGAGGATCAAGGCCCAAAGCTGTTTCACTGCAAGTTCTTTACTCATATCACCTCTGACAGGTGCGGGGTGGGGGTGGGGGGGGTGGGGAGAGGCATCTTGTGAACACCAGGTCACCCAGTCAGTCGGGGGCTGGGTCAGATGGGCACCTAGGTCGTTCTGCCCCCTGAGCACCTGTCAACTCTGCTCGACTAGGCTGCCTGCCCTTTGCCCGCCTCTGCCCCAGGCCCACACAGCCCTTCGGGCTCTTCCCAAGCTGTGTCCCATGCCAACGTCCTCACCTCGGGGCCATAGAATCCCTTCAGTAGTCGCCGGGGTCCAGGCATCCCAGGAGGCCCAAGAAGGTGGGCAGCGACAGTGCCCTGTTCTGAACCGCCAAGCCCAGCGAGCAGCACCTCGTAGTGCAGGTGACAGTGGGTGTCGAGGGAGAGCCAGGCATGCCCTGCGGCCTGGCTCCTCACAGGGGGCAGCACCAGGGCTCCTGCTAGGGGCACAGGCGGCGCTGGGCCCAGATGGGGGAGAGGAGACAGATGCGGCCTCTCCATCCCAGCATCCCCCATGTTCCCAGCGCAGCTCCCAGGCACTGGGAACCACTGGGCATGGGTGCCAGGGCTGTGAACAGCGACTCTCCCTCCCTCCACCATGACAAGGAACTATCAACAAGAGCATCTGACCTTGGGGGCAACCTGGCAGCTCCAGCCCTCAGGCCCCAGCCCTCACACGCTCAAGTCACGCTTTAGAAGACACCCAGAGTCAGGAGGCGCCCCAGGGCACTCACCATTGTGGCGGGCGCTATGCCCACTGTAAGGCAGGGCAGCCACATGCCCCCGCAGCTCCCCCTCTGGGAAGTCCTTGGTGCCCACATTCAGGAAGAGTTCATTCTGCAGCAGCATATGAGCCCCTCGGGCACCCAGTGCAGGGCAGATACCCATGGCCTGCAGGGCAGGGCAGGTTGAGCGCAAGCTCCAGCCTGCCAGACCTGGAACAAACCTCGCATGCGCAAGGTTCTGAGGCCTTACCACAGCTTGGGTCCCCACCCCGCCCGTGCACACCGCCACAGCACATCAGTTGTCAGGGGTAACAGGGGCCCTCCTCTGCCACTCCCGAGCTGTCACTTTCAGCAGTGACTGAGCCTCTCTGGTCCTTCACCCTGTCCTTTTTAAAATGGGCACTGGAAGAGCCAGAATGAGGCCACAATGTGAGGCCTGGCATGGAGAAATACTCCGTACGTGGTAACCACTGTGACCACCTTGAATCCGATCTGGCCTGGGGACAGAGCGGTTACAAGCTGGACCACAAGGTCTGCAGTCAGAACCCCCCAGCCACGCTGAGGAAGAAGGGCAAAGCTTCCTACTCCCATAAAGAGTGGCAGCCTCAGAAACCCACGGGGACAGGAGGGTTGCTGTGAGTCGGTGGCCGTGAGTTTGGGACCGGAGTTGATTCCACTAATCTCCCTATCTGACCCCTGAGGCACATCTGAATTTCTGTGTCCTGCAGCCCCTCCCCTGGGCTCAATAAACAAAAGCCACAGCACCCAGTGATGGACCTGTCATGGAGGGAATCGTGCTGCCTGGCCCCGCTCAGCCCACCCAGCTTCCCCCTGACCGCCGAGTGACTAGGTACGTAGCCAGCTCCGCCTGAGCCCTCACCGTGCGTCCTCCAGGCGGGAGCCCAGCCATCTGGCACAGGACGGTGCGCTGGTTCCTCCTCTGGGGCTTGGTCTCCAGGGTCATGGCCACCACCTCACTGCCTAGCCCTACCACTTGGACCTGGTGGGGTGGTGAGGGGGGTGTGTGCACTGGAGTGGCAGAGCAGGCCCTGCCTCCCTCCCCTCCCCACTGCCTACAGCCCCTACCCTCACCTGGTAGACCAGCGAGCCATTTGCCTGTAGTATGAGGCTGGCCGAGCCAGCAGCCCCCGTCTGAATTGGCATCAGAGCATCGGCCCCACAGAGGACACTCTGCAGGACTGCAGGACGATGGGGCAGGTGGCAGGCTTATGCAGGGTCCCTCATGCTCCCAGCTCTCTCCCACCCTCCTCTCCCTACCGGGCCCACCCCCAACCCTTGTCTGTGTCTTTCAGCTGTACATGCTGGTGCCCAGGGTCCCACCCTGCCTCACCGTCGCAGCTCTGCCTGACAGTGATGTGTCCACTGATGCGTGGCCCTGGCCCGCCTGCCCTCTCCAGCACCATCTGCAGCTGCCCCAGAACCAGCCAGCTCATCTCCTGGGCCGTCAAGTTGGGCAGCACTTCAGCAAAGCCTGGCTCCTGGGGAAGCAGGCAGGGAGTGCAAGGCAGCGAGCGGCAAGAGGCCCAGGTGGTGGCAGCAAGAGCCAGACCCGCCCTCACTCACTTGGGTTGAGGCGTTGGCCTGGAGCTCTCTGAGGAGCTGCCCCTGGTGGAGAATCTGGAGCCGCAAGGGAACCTGGACAGGTCCTGCAATGACCACACCGGCGAGGCCCTTCTGAAAGGCAGCTTCTTCTCCAGCTAGCCCTCTCGCGTGCTTCATTCCCACCACTTACCTCCACTCCTGGCTCCCAGCAGCCCGCGGAAGAGCAGCAAGAAATGCAAGGAGTTCTCCGTGTCACTGAGCGTGAGCAGGGTGATGCCCCCCACGCCCTGCTGTGGAGGGTCTTCCAGGGTCAGGATGGCACTGAAGGTCTCTAGACAGGGAGGGAGGCCATGGACCGGGTTTGAAAGACCTCACCTTAGCCGGCTCGGTGGAGAAGATCCGGAACTTCACACCAGAACCCTTGGTTCTCACCTCACCCTTGGAACCTCACCTGCAGCTAGGGCCCGGTGCCTGATGAGAGGCCCCCAGACCTCCCCTGAGGGGTGAGCTGGTGTCAGGAGTGCCACATACAGCTGCTCTGACCGGAGGAGCCGCAGGGACAAGCGGGGCACTCCCCGCCACACCCCACAGACCTGGAGCGGAGACAAGGAGGGCCTCTCAGCCAGCAGACAAGGACAGGCCCCTTGAGAGACCCAGCTGGCCAGGGGACCTATGGTCCAAAGGCTCTGGTGCCTCCTGGCAAGCTTGCCAAATGGCTCTGGAGGCAGATGCCTTAGTTCAAATCCTGGCGCCACCACTTACTAGCTGTGTGACCTTGAGAAAGTCACATTCTGCTTTTGAGCCTCTGTCCCCTGGTCTGTAAAATGGGGGCATCATAAAAGTCAGTGACACCCCTCCCCTCCAACACACACACGATGTTTCAAGGAGAGCCTGAGGCAATGCCCAGCAAGCCGTCATGGCAGTGCTCTGCCCGCAGGACACGTGCTCTTTGATAGCACCGTCTCACCAGGCCATCCTGGGTCTGGGCTGCGGCGTGTTCGAAGAGGACGCTGCCAGTTGAGTCTGAGAAGCGGACCCTGGCGGGACGATCCAACCTGGGGAAGAGGGGACTCAAAGGGTCCTGAGCTAGAAGCCGCCGCTCCCTTGTGAGCCCACAGCTCTACTGGTGAGGCGCTGAGCCCTCCTCCCCGCTTCCCCCCTCTCACCTCCGGTAGGAGATGGAGAAGCGCAGGCTGGAGCGCAGCAGCGAGACTCGGGCCCGGGCCACCGCCTGCGACCTCGGTCCTGTCAGCAGCGCCACGAAGTCTGCAAGGAAAGGAAGAGGGCCTGAACTCCTTACCAGCCACCCCTGTCCAGACAGACGGTGATTCCGGCCCTGCGCCCCCCACCCCCGCCTACCCGTATGGCCATCGGCGCGCGCCCGCTCCTCGGAGCCCGGCTCCCCGGGGTCGCTATAGCTGCGGTGCTCAGGGTCCCGCGGATACTCGAAGGCCAGGCCTGCCTGCTGCCGCTCCAGGCCGCTGCGCTCTGCGCGGGGGGCGGGGAGGGGGGATGGAGGGCCCGGGCTTCAGCTGGCCATGGGGAGGGCCAGCTGGCACCCCGATCCGCGCGGGTCCGGGTCCGGGACTGGGACCGGGACCGCGTGTGGCCCTGCCGCCCTTCCCCGGAAGAGGAGCGGGCCTTACCCGGCGGGCAGGTCTGGCAGCAGTGTCCCGGCAGCTGGCGCGGGTGCCTGCAGGTCAGGACTGGGCACTCGGGTTTGATGTTCTTGCAGCTCACCCTGCCCGGGCCCCTCGCTCGGCGACCCCACTGTGACTGCTCGCGAGAAAGCGGCGAAAAAGAGGACTGAGTGAAAACCGCCTACGGGGGAGACCCGACGGGGGTGGGGGGGTGCGTGGGGACAGAACGCGAACCAGAGCAGGGTGGTGGTGCAGGTCGGCCGTCTGCCACGTGGTACGTGCATCACTTAACCTCTCCGGGCCTTAGGGTCTCTATCTGGGGAATGCGGACGATAGTACATCCACCTAGCAGGGTCGTGCGGGAGAAAGACCAGGCTCTCTACTGCCCTAAAAAGTTCCAGTCTTGGAAAGGCACGCGAGCAGCTCTACCCTGCCCTGTCGGGCGGCCAGGAGTCGGCATCAATTGACAGGACGGTAGTTTGTTTTGAGCAGGGTCGTTGTGGGTCGACACGGAGCCTGGCACACAGTGGGCCATCCCCTCCTCCACCCGCACATCCCGGTTGCCTCCTTCTCCTCCGCAGCTCAGCTCGGGGCGCACTCCGACGTCCCAGGACCCCTGCGCTCCCCCACGCCCGAGGGACCCAACCTTGGCCGCGGGGTGCACTCACCGCCTCGCAGGCGCACAGCACGCAGCGCATGACCCCGAAGGGCTCCCCCAGGTCCGGGTGCCACGTCTCGTCCAAGGCATAGACCTTCCCGCCGAACGAGCAGCCTGCGGGAACCCGCTGGGCTGGCGGCCGCTGTCCCGCTGCCCGCGGGTGCCCGCCCCAGGCCTGGGTCCCCGGCACCGTGCGCCTGGCGGAGCCGCCGCCCCCTCCCCAGGCCGCGGGCCAAGCCCAGCCACCTGCGCCCGGCGCCCCCTCGGGACTTGCGCGGACTTCGGGGAGCGGGACCCCGCCCGCCCCAGCTTCCTCCCGGGAGCCCACCTACCTGCCGCCCCCCGGACGGGCAGCGGCTCCTTCTCGGGCCGGATGGGCAGCGCGGGGGCGTCGGGGCCGATGCCGCGGGCCGGCCGGGAGCCGAGCAGCAGCAGCCCGAGCAGCAGCAGTGGGGCCGGCGGGGCCGGGAGGCTCGGCATGACGCGGACGGGACAGCTGGGGAGGCGGGAGGCGGAGGGGGCCGCGAGAGGAGGGGGAGGAGGAGGGAGGAGGGAGGAGGGCCGGGCCGGGGCCGGGGGCGGGGGCGGGCCGGCGCGAGGGGGCCGGGGCCCGAGCTGTGCGGCCAGGGGTTCGTGGGCGCCGGGCCGGGCCGGGCCGGGTAGAGGGCACCGGGAGGAGCGCAGACTGGAGGGGGCTGACCCGGGCCGTAAGCGGCTCTAGTGCCCCGGGCGCCGGCTCCGGCCCGTTTTATGCCCCGCGCCCGGCGCCCCGGCCGGGGGCCTCCTCCTCAACAAACGGGGCGGCGGCGGCGGCTCGGCGAGGGGCCGGGCTGTGCCCGGGGGGTCCGGCCCAGCAGCCGCGGCCCCGATCGCGAGGGGGAGGGGAGGGAGGGGCTGGGACCGACCGGGCAGGGGAGGAGGGAGAGGCTGGAGGGGAAGGGGGAGCGGAGGGAGATGGCAGGGGGAGGGGAAGAACTAGGGGGCGCGAAGAGGGGAGGAGAAAAGGGCCGGAGCCCCCCTCCGGGAACCCCCCACCAACACCACCACTGCCGGCTACAGGACAGCTGGACCAGGAGGTGGGGTCCGGCCCAGGATAGGAGCCCCAGGACCAGGAGAGGCAGATGATGGGCCCGAGGCCTGGGAGGGCCACTGCACAAGGACCTGGGTCCTGCCCAGGAATGAAGTCTTGTCTTCATGGGCCACAAAGTGAAGGAAAGATCCCTCAACTGACCTTCCCCTGCCTCAATCCACAGGAACCCTCAAAGCCCAGGCTGACGTCTTCTGGCCTAGGGCCCCACACTGACCTCGTCCCTACCTCTTGTCTGAGGTACAAAAAAGAATGTTTTCTATTAGTCTTCATGTCCCTCGTTCTAATGTTCCCAAGGGCAGTGGCTGAACCAGAAACAGGGATGTTCCCCCCTTCAGTCTTCTGACAGTATCTCCCTCCCTACTGGACCCTGTCCCCAGGCCCATCCCACCATGGCAGACCGGCCCTCTCACCTAAGGGACCCTCTGTCTCTCCACTCACCCCCAACCTCCTTCATCTGGCTTTTTTGGTCCTGCATGTCTCCCTCCCCCCTCCCACCCCTCTCACCCCCCACACCCAGTTCCCCATCCATCCCAGCACCCTCCTTCCTATCTTAGGAGGCATCTTGTCTGGCTGAACTGGAGAATTCTGGGATCTAGGCCATACTCCTTAGCAGACAACCCCCTCCTTAGGAGGAGGAGCAGGAGAGGGCCTGAGGAAGAACTGGGGGGGGGGGGGCTGCTGGGAACAAGGTCAGGCCAGAAGGCCCCTGAGGACAGAGACTGTGGGGAGACGGGTTGAGGCAAAAGCAAAGAGCCAGGGCCAAAGGAAGAGGGGGGCTAGCAGGGAGGTATTTGTGGGGGAGGTTCAACAGCTGTCTTTCCTAAGACAAGGACACATGGGCCTGGTTATTCTTCGTGTCACATGTGGAGGGGTAGGAGATGGGAGAGCGGGAAGATGGGGCAAGGAGAGGCGAGCCTGGGCATGGGCACGGAGATCAAGAGTTAGGGCAGTGGTTCTCAACCCCTTTTGGGGTCAAAAGACCCTTTCATAGGGGTCTCCTGATTCATAAAAGTAGCAAAATTTGTTATGAAGTAGCAATGAAAATAACTTTATGGTCAGAGGGGGTCACCACCCTATTAAATGAGGAACCTTATTAAAGGGTCTTGGCATTCGGAAGGTTAAGAACCACTGAGTCAGTGGTCAAAGCCTCCAGGGTCCAGCAGAGCCCAGACTGAACCCAGCGCATAACACATCCCCACACCTCACTTTCCAGCCTTCTCTGACTGCCCAAACCCTTTCCCCCAAATACTGACACACACCCCAAACAGGCTCGTTCTTTGACAGGCCAGCACTGGGGTCTCCCCTGAAGTTGTGATAAAGTAAGACCCTGGGGAAAGGGGGGGCACTGAGTAGAGAAAAATCAAGGAAGCAGCAGCCTATTGGGTTTCAGCAGCAGGTGTGGTGTCCAGAGAAAAGACATTTGGACAGCTAGAAACTTAAAAACCCACCAGTTTAAAACAAAACCTCTTCTCCAGAGACAAAAATGTCCTGCCAGATTCCTCCTGGAAAAAAACAAAACAAAAAACCTTGCTCCCCACCCAGCTGAGTCCCAGGTTTCCCACCTCCTAGGAAAAGATGGGACCCCCCTTATTCAGAACCTCGTTGCAGTGTGTGTGGGTGGAAGAGCCCAGCTCTGTCAGGGGACCAGGGTCCAGGCAGGGGCTCCACGTCCAGCGTGGGTGGGAAGAGAAGGCGTCACTTCCGGAGGCCCTCACCAGTGTCTGATTGGGCAGAAGTGACCAGGGCAGGCCGGTGACCCTACTGCCGTGAAGGGCTGTGCCCCAACACCACATGCTTTCCTACCTATCTGCTCCCCAGAGCCCTGCCTGCGCTGCACCTGGGTCCCTGAGCCCTTCTCCCCCGGTGAGTGGCAAGCCGGGTTTGGGGTTAAGTGAGGGTAGGAAGGGCAGGAAAGGGGAATTGGGCTCTGGGCTGGGGGAGGGGCAGGCAAAGTGGAACCTACAGGCCCTGACCTTTGTCAAGAAGAGTGTAGCCTTCCCAGAAATGGGAGGAGCAGGACAGAGCAGGGGTAGGGGGTGGGGTGCTGGTTTCAGGAGGGCCGATCACAGACTTGGTGGCATACAGTACAGGCCAGGAGAGGGGACGTGGGCTCAGGAGGGACATTCAGCAAGGGGCACATGCAGGGCTTAGGTACACAGCCTCTAGATGGCCGGGTGGACACTGCAGGGCCTTTTCACCAGGCCGTTCTCCATGTCCCAGGCTGGGGATCGAGGAGTCAGGGAAGCCGAGGCACGAGGAGAGGGCCGAGGTCCGGGGAGGAGGGCATGTTGACAGACCTACAGGAAATCCCAATATTGAATCAGGTGCGGGCCTCTTTGCCTGACTTGTGAAAGGAGGAAGCCATGTGGGGGGTCCTGTGGAGGCACCGGAAGGGGGTGTGCAGAGGGGGCAGGGAGGGAGGTCCTGCTTGGGGAGAGTCCTTGGTGGGAATGTAAAGGGGGGAGTCACAGAGCACGCCTCTCTCAAACACGCTTCCCCTCCCACAGCAGCAGGTGCCCTATCCTGGGCCACCTGCCTTGGCAGGAAGTCCCAGGGGTGTCAGCGCATCTCTCTGCCTTGGGGACCCGGGGTTTCAGGACAAGGACATGGAGGCGGCAGCTGTGTGTGGTGGTAGACAGGGATAGAAGGCTGGTCTCTAGTCCCCACCTGCCTTTCACTCTCTCCGCCAGCCTCTTCTTCAAGCTCCCAGCACACAGCCCACTTCCAGCCTCCATCCCACCGCCCCACCTCCGCTGGTCTTCAACCACAAGTCCCGCGCCCCTGAACGGGAAGGAAACCGCGTGGTGTGCGTACAGAGCCTGGCCTGCTCTGGGTAGTGGGTGAGGGGGCACTTGGAGGTGCCAACCCCCCACTCGGATTCCCAGGGAAACTCCCCCGGGAGCAGGGTCACCAGCCTGGGACCCCTGGAGTCTTAACAGTTCCAGGCCAGTCAACATCTCCAGCACTCCCGGCCTGTAGAGACAGTCTTTCCCCTGACATGGGACTCAATGTTCACTGTTCCTGTCATTTTCAGGATAGATACCAGACGCCCTTCCT